>JACDJE010000467.1:0-35000 GCA_016647715.1 Pavo muticus | reverse complement strand
GCTAAGCCATGTCTATGCTGATATCTTCCTACAGTGGAGAACACTGCGACTGGCATTAGTTTTCCCACGTAGCTCTGTGGTGGGCAAGAGCTGAGTTCAACAGCCTCCGCAGCAAATGGAGGGGAACGTGTAGAAAATCCTCCTCTGTTCACTTTCTTTCCTAGAGATCTTCTCCCCTGCCAGTCCAAAAAAATCCCTGCTGTTATATGGCGGGTAGATCTGATAAAGGGAGGATACGGCAATATGAAATAATTTTCATTATTTATATCTTCAGGGATATTTATTTACTGAGGGAGACCCCATCTAATTATGAGCATTATTTTAGGCTTTTTCTATCCTTTTTTTTTTTTTTAATTCTCTTCTCTTCTGTGTCTGAAGAACTACTCTTTTATTCCCACCAGTTAAAAAATCGAAAAATGAAAAGTAATGGAAAAAATAAAAAGTGAAAAGAAAGGAAACGCATTAAGCACAAAAAAGAATAATGCAGGGAAGTAAATATGTCAAGATCATCAAGTTTTCGAGAAATCTTCTCACCTTGAGTAGGGGCTACATTTCCGATTAGAATTATATTCTCTTTTATAAAATAATTCTGGATGCTAGCTGTTGTGCATGTAAATATACAAAAGATTTAATCTGTATATATTTTAAAGTTTAAACAAATTTCGTTGTGCTGAGAGTTTGCATGCAAATTCATTTGTATCATTTTGAAATCAAATTTAATTATGCTTTTGTATTTCTGATCAGATCAATTGTCTGGAATTGGAGGAGTTACTACTGAGGGAATTTCCAACAAGTGGAAAAGCTAAACTTTACTGTGAACAGACAAGAACATTTTTATTATTTTATCCAAAGGGCTCCTGAAAAAATGTTTGTAAGCTGTCCTTGTTAAAGCAGTAAATAGTGAAAGGAGAATTCTGGTTAAACATACTTGTATTTTGATGATAGCACACTTTAAATGTTCCAGAATAACAACTAACTAGGCAGACATGGAAATCTGTGTATACACTTTGTAATTTTTGTGCTACCAAAAATCTTGTTTAGTTTTCAAATGCTGCTACTGACATATATGCTTGGTGTTAGGTTACCATGAAGTTAGTGGATGTATAGTTACTAGAGACTAGTTACTGGAGAGCTATTTAGCTCACCACAGCGTGGGTATCACACTTGGTCAGCTGAGTTCTCTGAACATTATGGACTGTTTTGGTAAGAAGTCTGATTCAACTGCCCTCTCATGGTATCTAGCAGTATCTGAGATGCCGTGGAATGACACACTGTGGATGTGGGCCTTCACAGATGTTCATCTTTGAGATGTCAGATGCATCTTGAATATCCCAGGACATTTCAAATTACGTTAGATACCAAACCATGGTGAACCGAACTAAACTCCATAGTTCAGATGGTATTCAGCATGCCTGTAGACACTTATGTGTAAATAGGTCATGGTAGGTGTTGAGCTCTCACTGAGTTCTCTGTTAAGTATGTAGGCAGCTAAAATCAAGGGAGAGATCTCCCACTGCAAAGGCAAATAGAGTGGAAATATTTGTACTGTTCTTCAACTCAGATGCTACAGGTCAGCATCTGGCCAGATAGCTGCACAAAGAGATGTGATGTCAGGAACACAGAGGGACCATTGCTACCCTGCCCATGAGTATTTTTAAAGCAATCACTGATAAATAATGGAACATAATCATTTTCTACCTATGTCAGATCTTGCAGACTCTATTGTATTTGAGTAGCTACCCGAAGATCCAGGAGGAGCAAAAGCACAAAGACAAACTGGGAAATGTGCACGTGACCAATAGCACCTTATTAAATGGTGGCTGTGCTGTGAATCTCGACTCAGGAAAGGTATCTCAAGAATTATAGTCTGAAGGGACATTTTTTAATGGTAGTAAAAGTGCCCCATCTGAATTTCCCCAAGCTATTTATCTTAAATCTTTCATTTCCCATGCTCAGTGAGAGCAATTAGATCATTTTCCATCTGCTGCCACATCTTCAAGGAGTAAGTGCCCTGTCCAGTATGCTAGCTAACAGAGCATTTATTAAACATCTCCTTTGCTTTTGAAATTTTCCTTATAAATGTCCATTTACATTAATCATGCAACTTGCCAAGAATACCTTTTTCCTGCATTCTCTGTCCTACACTCACTATTTTTCCCCTCTCTCACAGTAACAACAAAGATGTTCTCATTTTGTGTTTGTTTTGCCCGTAACTAATACGAAAGGAAATAGCAAAGTAGCACCTACAGTATAGGATTTATCTCCACAATGTAGGACAAAATCTTAGATTAGAAATCATACCCACTAGTGTATGCTGCTTCATATGTTGCTTCAAGAATCTAAAAAATAATTCCTCATACGCATTTTTACATCTTTGTATAGATCCTTAAAATTCTTGCTGAGCATTTCAGGACTAAACCAGGTGCAAATTTTGTTGCTTCTTTGTGTTACGGTCTCAAGTTTACCTCTGTTAATATGAGAATGACGGTATTTACGAAGTATCATGATTTACATATGCATCTTAAGATGTGGAAAAGTTTAACTTGTAGAAATATAATTTCATTTGCCTCTTATTCTAAGGTCTTGGAAGAAGGCCTGAGAAATGGGTACTCAATATTCTGTATACTGATAGAATATAAGCAAGTATGCAAAACTAACTCTCCTTCATGAGAGACTGAAGAGTAGTGGACACTGGGTAGTAGGTAAGTAGGCAAAAGCTTTCTATTACAAGTTCTTCAATTTTTGTCATAAATTTCTGCTGCAAACTCCAATTGCCTATGGTCTTTGGACCAAAATTTTAATTATTCATGGATGCTCTTCGCAACCAAGGAAATCTTCAGTGAAATAATTTCAGAATTTTTGAATTAAGGAAGCGTGTAAAAAATACTGTTTCCGTTGTGTTTAATAGACAATGAAAACAAACCACAGACTGACATAAAAAAATACTCCTTTTAGAGAAAATTGCTGCAAAAGCAACTGATAACTCCTGTTTTTGACTTGGATTATTATTTTTGTTGTTTTTGGCTGCTCCTTCTGTTCTTCCTATACAGAAACATTTTAAAACCAAAGCAATAAATTGCCTAAACCAGACCATCCTTACTAATTAAAGGTCTTCTCAAATTAGCATTGAGAAAGGTTACTTTGAAAAATATGTTGTCACATTTTAAAACTTTCGGAAATCAGTCAGGTTAGCTCTTAAAACCTGTTAAGAGGTTGAGGTGAATCCTAAATGGAAATCTATTAAGTTATTAGGAAAGCTTATTGAGTCTTGACACTTTTCTGACATTATTTACCTTTTTCTCTTCCTGGCCTGAGGCTTGGCAAGACTTAAAGCAGCTGATTTCAGATAGCTGCTATGTGTATAAAAGAAATTTTAACTATCTGATTGAACAACTCAAAGAAGAACAATAATCTTCAACATCAGGAAATGCTGAAAGATAATATACAGATTAAGACTTCTGGATTTCTGTGATGTTGTGAACATCTATTTTTTCCAAAATAATGAGGCATCTGGCTTCTCCACAAAACAGTTGTAATGCCATTACAGTAGTTTTTTGTTGTGTTGTACAATAGTTTTATTACAATAGTTGCAATGAGCTATTTATCTGCTTTGTTTAGATGACATTGTCTTACAAAGCATTGCCCAAAACATCTTCAGGAAAGATGAGAACTAATTTATCTCCTACATATTTTATCTTCATAGTTGAGCTTCAAAGTTAAAGGCAATACTAAGCCAAAAATATTTTTTTCACCCAAGAAAATACAGATTTTATTATTATTTAAATGTTATTTAAGACTGCAAGTTAAAATTGTGAAGAATTAAGGAACGGGAAGATATTTGCTTGTTTGTAATATCTCTCCTTCTTTGGAGTGTATATACATTTATTATTAAACATATGGACAGCTTTCCTTTGGAAGACCTAATATATGTTTCTCTTCTAATATTTCTAAACAAAATTTGTTTTCAAATTTCCCACAATGTAAATGTGGGAAAGGTAGATCAAATCTGATAGAAAATAAGATGTATGTGAAATATGCAATTTTGTGTCCAACTTCTGTGTCTTGGTCCTTGAGCTATGTCGTAAAATTGTCCATTTACAGATACTTCACTTTATTTAATAGACTCTGGTGAGTTTTGGTGTCCTTTCCAATTTTCAAGTAAAGGGAATGTGCATTTTCAAATGCATCCTCTTTTAGCTGGTGTCAGCCTCCACCACAAGGGGCTAAACTTACTTCATAAGCCTGAGAACATTATGATGGATACTTGGAAGTACTTTTGCTATCTGACAGCATGTCTTGGCATAGTTTAGAGTAGAAATTTACTAATACTTTTTGGTGTGTGATATTTTGTCAGATTTTGCAGACATCGTAGTCTCCAGTAACTTTGCACTAAGTCATGCTTCCACTAAGTCCTGAGGCTAAGCTACAGCCAGTGGGGAGCAAAGCAGGCTAATTATAGATCACATAAGCTCCAATAGTAAACCATTCAAGGGCTGCTTATAACTTACTAATATTGCACAGATATTTTCTATCCTTAGGAACAGGTATGTGCATCTACTTCTCAGTAAATCTAAAATCTGCTAATTTTAGAATAATGATGTGAACAAATATCAGTAGTTTAAAAGAAAAACAACATAAACTTTTTTAATTTATAAAACTGCATCCTTGGAGATATTCAGATCTGGACTGTACAAAATACCAAGCAGCCTGATCTCTGCTGGTCCTCTGTTGGACTAGGAATCACAGCAGAACATGTCCAGAAGTTCCCATCCAATTAAAATTATTTTAGCATGTTGCACTTCGAAGAAGGTTACAGTTGGTACAGTCTAAAATAATGGCAGGAAATCTTACCAATTTGTGACAATATTGGATTTTGCTGTTCGGGCTTTTCCATCCATCTTGCATCTCCTGCATGAAGCAAAACTGTGTAATTTTACAAGCTCAGGGGAAAAATTTATGGTCACCTAGACTGATGGCTTTCCTGCTGCTACTTCTATCTGGTGCACCAGTCATCACCAGTGTTGTCTACGTGTACTTAACTTTGTGTTGTATCCCACAGGCACACTCCCACATCATTGTCAACGGGGACAAGAAAACCTCAGTTTCTATAGAGAGTAGATCTCCTTGTGGTCACTCATGGGAAGGGTTTCTGGTATGGCCGGTATGACTGGAAAGATGGTCGACTGGTGTTTGGTAACTAGGAGACCATGAAAATTGACTGGTGACAGGAGTTCGTGGAAGACCAACTCTCATTGGAGGCATCAGAGGAACCAGCTGGGTCAGGTGAAGACCACTGAGTGGAGTGCAACTCAACATTTTTACAAGTTTTATTTATTTGAGATGCAATCTTAAAAATTTAGATTTAGTTTTATTTTCCTGCTCTATCAATATGGTTTTAGAATTCAACTTTATGTTTCCATTAAAAATTTATATACTTATTTAGAAACTTAAACTCAGCTAAATTAACATTTTGGTTGAGAATATTTTGCATCTTTAATATGGCGTAAACATTGTCTACAAGTTTTATTCTGCCATATTTCAGAAATAGCCTTTATACCCTGCAAATCAGCTTGCAGTCTGAGGCTGTCCAGAAGATCACTGGGTTTAGGATGAAATTCATAGATAATCAGAAAGCAAGCCTGAAGGATAGGGTTAAAAGAAATAAATGCTCTTCTCTAATGTTTTCAGCAATTCCTCATGCCAGAAAAAACCCTGCCTGGGAGAAATAACCGCTATACTGAATTGACATGTGAATTGGAAAGGCTAGATTGCTATTATGTTGTGGGTGGGCCTTTCATACTTCTGAAGTTATAATGTTTTTATTTAAAGAGTAAATTGGATTTCTAGGCATGTATGGTATACATCAATTTAAAATTATTGGAGTTCTTCATATTGTTAAGAGTGCTTCAGTTTGAAAGAGTGAGGCTTTCCTGCAAATGCCAAGTAAATTGCTCTGCAAGTCCAGAATCTTTGATCACCTCTGAATTGAAATGCTTAGGAAAGAAGCTGTAGTGTTCTAATAATTTTACAGCTCTCTCTGATTCGTATGCCTAGAACCCCAATCATTTCTAAATTGAAGAGCTCTCATTATTTTCAAGTTTTATGTGCAGTACAAAATGATTTAAGATTATTCTGCAGCTTTTCATTTTTTGTTTTGCAAAAAATAGAAGTTTTTTTTTTCTGCACTGGGAGACATTATGTGCTAATTCAAACATTTCACATTTAAAATGGAAATTAAACCAAATTCTCTCCAAATAGCAGTGATGATGGCTGAGGGGAAACAAGGGGAAAAAAATCACTGCCTGAAAAGCCGAGAAATACAAAGTAAGAGGCTGTCAGTGATCCTTGCTGGGAAAAGTGAGAAGAACAAGAAACATATTGTCACTGTTCAGATGCGGTCAAGGTGAAGTGGGGAGACTGAATGAAAGTTACAACAATGTGACAAAAGAGAGACACAGATCCATTTAGTCTTGGAAGGAAGAGAGCAGGAGGCACAGAAGGCTAGTTCACGTGTTGCTTCTAAGCTGATTTTTGCTGTCATTTCATCATACAATTTCAGAGGGAAATGATGTATGCCCTTTTACATCTCCTGACTTTTGTCTTTTAAGAATAACAGTTCGTTTCTTTCTCAGTAGTGACCTTGTTCTTTTTGAACACATGGCAGTATTATAGTGTTTATAAATCACATAGCTTACTAAAGAAAATTCTCATCACCATTGCTTATTAGCAGCAGAGCCTTCTCTTGTGTTACTTCCCAGATGCACACACTGTATGTTCTTTGTTCCCAACAGCTCACAGATTAAGAGTAAATAAGATAAAAAAAAGAAGCTTTATGGGAAGGGAAGCAGATCAGCCAGCTGGAGGTTTCTACAGCTCCATCCTACAATGCCACAAATTGTTCACTAAAATCACTCTTACTACCTGGAAAGATGCACCGGCTTCTAGTGGTCCAGCTTGGAAAGCTAGACTAGGATCCATACAGAACATCCCCAAATGAAAGAGGAGAAAATTGGTCTAATAGGTATTGCCATCTAGATGGAGGAAAGTTATGATGTCTGATCTGAAAGTAATGACTCCTATTTTATTATGTTGGCCCACAATGTCAGAGGCAGATGTTGGTGGTATGGCAGTAGACGCTGAACCTTCCTTCCCTCCAATATCCTTTTAAATGCTGTTGTTGTGTGACAGATGGCAGCAGAGGGGCAGTCTGACAAAATAGTGTCTGACATGGATGTGTGTATAAAGCAAAGGTGTGTCACTGAATTCCTCCATGCAGAAAAATAGCACACGTTGACATTCATCAGCATGTTCTGAATGTTTCTGGAGGCCAAACAGTGGATGTGAACACAGTGAGGAAGTGGGTGGGTCTCATAAAGCTCAGGAACAGAAAGAACACATATTCATGTTTGTCAGAACCTACTGAATCAATATGAGGTTGAAGGTGACAGTTTTCTGGATCACATCATTACCAGTGATGAGACATGGTATCACCACTACAAGCCTGAGTCAAAACAGCAGTCCATAAAGTGGTGACATTTGAATTCCCCATCTGAGAAAAAATTCAAGATGCATCCCTCAGCAGATGTGCCCTGTCTTTTGTGGTAGGAAAGTGGTGATATTTCCAAATTTCCTGGAATCCAGACAGACCATCAGCTCTGATCGCTACATTACAACACTGGCTAAGCTGAAGGCTGAACTTGCAGCTTCAGGCTCTGGCTCTGGAGAGGATGGGCTTTCTCTTGCAACACAGTAATGCTGGGCCCCATATCAGTTTGAAGACCGTAGAGCACATTGTCAATCTTGGCTAGACTGTCCTGCTACACCCACAGTTTAGTCCAGATTTGGTGTCTTTGAACTTCCATCTGTTCAGGCTGATGCATGGGCAACATTTTCCTAGTACTGATGCTGTCATAGCAGCTGTGAAACTGTGGGTCACCTCCATTGTTGCAGATTTTTACAAGCACAGCATGCAGGCTCTTGTTCATGGCTGGTGAAAATGCATAGCTAATGGTGGTGACTATGTTGAAAAATAGTGTTTAATAGGTGAGAATTTGCTCTATCAAATATTGTTATTGTGTTCTTTGTATCTGTTGTAGTTTCCATGGAAATAAATAGGAGGCGTTAGTTTCAGAGCAACTTATTTACATGCAAAAATATGATAGATTTGGAGAACCCACCTGTTGTTGTGCAGGTACATCAGTAGTGAGGCAAAAATTGGTGCACAGGTAGGACAAAGAAATAGCAGACCAGACTAGAGAGGTTTTAAATGTTTCTTAGGTATGTTACCAATAAGGTAACCTTGAAACATTCCAGTCTGAAAAATAGCTGCTAAAACAGAAAGCAGAACATGGCCAGTCACATGTGTGACACAATCAATCATTTGAGAGTAGTAAAATGAAGGTCCGCATTTTTTTTTTTAAATTATTATTACTTTTTAAAAAATCTCTTAAGTACTTGAAGAGATCCTCTGATAAATACAGCTGCCATGGTTTTGTTCTCTGGTTTACAGCTCTCCTGATGCTATCGTAATGAGGCAAGTGAGTCTTTTCTACTGCACCTATTATCCATATAGCATATGTTTATGTCCACATAGTGAAGAGCTTATACAATCTCAGAAACTGAGCTTATGTTAGTGCAGTGGGTTTACAGCTGGAATGAGGGAGGATGGGTTCACTGCCAACAGCTCTGCTTTTGGGCATGTTTCTTCCAACGAAGGGGCAGGTTGATTTCACAGCCTCGTGAAGCCAGCGTTAGCAGTTCAAATGTATATTAGCAATGGAGAAATGATGAAGAAAAGAATGACGTGTTCCCCAAGATTTCCAGTGAGTCATTAATCTTAAATACATTTATTTTTAAAAAAATTAAATTATAAAGATAAACACTCAATCTGCAAATCTTTTAGGAATAATCAGGCTCAAATACTTCTGGACATTTTGTGTCAGGACTTGAACCCACAGGGAGAATGATTTGCTTCTCCGCTGTTGTACTGCTATGGGAGTCATTCAGTGAGTCTTGTCTTTCCCTTGCTCCTCTCTATTTAAGATTTCTTATTTTATATTTTCTTACTGTCTTCTTTCAACATCTCTCCACCTCTCACAAACAGCTTTTTTTTTTTTTTTTTTCTCTTTTTTTTTTAAGCTTTCATCTGAAATCCTATTCTTTTTTCACCATCCTGTTTCCAGCCTTTCTGGTGTTCTTCTATTTCTTCTGAACCCATTCCATCTTTCCTGCAGGAGCTCCCCACTGCAGATCCTTCACAACATTCATTCCCCTTCCTGCATTGACTCAGTTCTGGCTGAAATCTGGTGTTGTTGCTAAAGTACCCATAGGTTTTTGGACAACAGAAGTTACGATAGTGTATCTGTCTCTGTTTCTAACATCAAATAATTGCATTTTTACTTTCTGATTGCTTGAGATTGTGGATTGTCTGATGGTCTACTAAACAATGCTCAAACTACAGGGTAACTAAAAAGTACTAATGCGAATTAGAAAGTCATTGCTCTCAGTCAGCAATTAGTATTTCACTAATATCCAAACAAACATAATTTTCTGAATTACATAAACCCAGTTAGAAATCATGTTTTCTTGTATGTAGAGGTCTGATGGAGGGTATATAAATACATTGAATTTGAGGATTGGTATGCCTAGCAAGTCTCAGCTTACATAGATTTGTAAAATGTAAGTTAAAAATAATTCAGTACTTTTTCTAAGGGCATCTCACACCATTATACAACTCAGTGCTACATAAAATAGCCAAAAAAGGGATTAATGCATTGGTTTCATTTTTTAAGATAAGCTTCATAGACATCTTTCTACTATCTCCTGAATTTTAAGATAGTGTTCCAAAAGGTGGGTTAACTATCAGTGCATTAGGCCTCTCAGCTGTTGCTCCTAAGAATTTGTGAAAGGCAGCTGAATTAGAGCATGAGTTCCTACAGTCTGCAGTCCTTCATCCTCAAAAGCTACAGAGACGCCATATGCTGTTAATCATCACTGTTGTGTTTAGTACTCAATCGACTGAAATTTGTTGTTTTCAGATATTATACACCAGTATGAAACCCATTATGTGTGCTGCATTTCACTGTGAGAGGAACAGTTAATCCTGGTTTGCTGTCTATCGTTGTTTCTGATACATTTATAAAGAGAGGTCTTCCTATGGGATCTATAAATCACACATTACCTTTTAGCTATGCCATGGTTTAATGTTAACATGTTAAAGTAAAGGTTTGTGTATTGTTCACAATGCACATAAGCTTTTCTTGCTATGTTATGTACAGAATAACCCATATACCACCCATACTGAGAGTGGCTATTAAATATGCTGGCTCAGTTTACTTGTGGCTTTAATACACTTCTGTAACGAGGGACTACTTGTAACATCAAAGCATAGGGAGACATTAGCTCTTTTCCCTTATAGCCTCTGACCCGAAAGCTTTGCTTTTTATCTCTTTATAAAAGGAAAATATTCTTTTCAAAGAAGCCTAGCTTGAGTGTAGATATTTTCCCCATTGTAGAATGAGAGCCTGTGAAAGTAATCTACAATTTTTCATCTTTGTTCAGAATATTGTTTCTTTTTGGACATTACACCTCTTTGAGAGAAAAAACTCTTGCTTTCAAGTAAGAGTGATTGGGAAATGCTATCTAAATCCTGAGGTACTTTTTTTTTTTTTTTTTTAACCCTGTCATTTCTATTTTTAAAAGAAAGGAAGAGAGGTATATTGTGTGTGCTGTCAGTGTAAGGGGAAGAAAATAAAGTCTGGGAAATACATTGTACTCAGAATAATGGATAACACCCATACAGTGTTAATTGTACACCATCCTTGTTATCAAAACTATATTTTAACTTAAAAATATGTATACTTTTTTTTTTTTTGGCTTTTAAATTATTCACTTCAGCCATCTCAAGGGGGACTTGATCTTCAGAAAGCTGCTAAGTACACACGCTTATAAAATTTGGCTTTTGTATGACCTGCATGAGTTTGATTATCTGATCCCTTCTTCCCAAGCAATTACAAGGAATGGAACTGACTTGATGAAACATAAAAAAATGAACAGAAAAAGGAAGGGTAGACATGAATGAGTGTATCCCATTATGGCTCCATGTGCTGAATTGATGGTATTCAGTTGGTTATTAATACATTTCAAGCCTAAATTTTAAAATAACTTCAAAATCATAAACATTAATATTGTTACAGATAGTGTACGGTTCCATTTTTGTATGATCTGAACTCCAAGGTTTCGAATAGTGCCTGAAACTTCTGTTCTTATCTGTGCTTCCTGCAAGGACTCTTTTCTTTACTGCAGAGAACCAAAAGAAAGATCTTAGTTCCTTTGCTTTACTATGTCTATTTTAAAGAGTTGTGGGGTTGTGGGGTTTTTTTGTTGCTTGTTTGTTTGCTTGTTTTTGTTTGTTTGTTTATACGGATAATTTGGAGTATTATTTTTTTGCATTCCATGATTTAGGACTTCTGAGATGGCACTGAGCAGGATTTGTTCTATGACACCTAACTCAGAGTTGTGTTAAGTCAGTAATTAAGTCAATGAAAACTCACTGATTTTTGTATACTCTAGCCAGGCCATCTTATAGGTGTGAACGTTCTTGTGATGTGTTCTGGAACTTAGCTTGGGCTTTATTGCTTTCACAAACACCTTCTTAAAATTGTGTAGCCAGAGGAAAGGTGGCAGAGCTTGATTTTGATATAATAACATAATTAAAAAGAAAATAAAGCTACTCAATTTTCTGTGTGAGATTATACATGAATAAGTAAGTTTCAATCTTTCTTGTTCTGGAAACAAGCTGGTTCACTTGTTTTGTGTTTTTAATAAAGGTACATCATTTCACTATACTTGCAGTAGTGTGCAGTGTATATTTTCAAGTATGAATATGTTTATTAAAAAAGTCATTACTGAATTGCATTAGTGTAAGCTTTATAAAGTGTCCTGTAGTGTTTTTTTTTTTTTTAATTATTTTCAATACAATATTTTTCTTACTTGTTCTTTGAATTAAGAACAGAAAACTTTTCCCCACAAGTAGGTCACAAGTAACACGTTTTTTATCCTTATTCTATATATAGTTGCAAGTGTTTTCCTAACATACTTGCAAGCAGGAAGGTGGATAAAAATACAAACAGGATTTTTTTTCCTATTTTTTTTCTGATTGTAATTTTTAAAAATTTAGTTAACACAAAGTGTTTTTCAAAATGTAAATATAAGTAAATTATATATTGCACTTGTCTAGATAGTTTAAAGAATCTAAAACATTCTGCCAAGAAAATGAATATTTTAGCTTGCACTCAACTAATATGCCAACTTATGGTTACTTACGTTTTACTCCTGTTAGCTACAGGTGAAATGGGTGAATATCAGACAGCTCATTATAGAGACAAGAATGCTGCATTCCCAAAGTAGGATGACAGAACAAGTCATGCTACGTATTGTAATTTCAGTGCTACAATACATCTTCAAGCTGTCTGAGGTAAAATGCTTACTAAGCACTGCATTGGGTCTGTCAGATTGCTTCATGGATTGGTAATTAAATTGAGACAGTTATACCGTTCATTTTGTGGAACTAAGCCAGAATTATGTGTATCTTAAAAATATTCTACCGTAGCCTGCTGATGGTAGCAGGAGCACAGGTGTTTTGCATATATATTCTCTTCCACAAAAAGCATCCTATTTCTCATAGGCTATGAGGGAGGAGGGCTGTTTTGTCACTGGACTAGGCTAAATCAGATGGAAACTAGTTTAAGATGGCAGACTCTTGGCTGGATTCTAGTTGTGGCTAAAAGTAATTGATGGTCACAGTGACCAACTGTTTCATTAAAAGTTCCTGCCCGATTTACAGTACTCTCAGACTGGATATAGTTTAGAATAGCCAGGGGTCCACTCAAATGTCATTGGCCATGGCCTCAAAATTAAAGCTCAGGACATGATAGGATGAAATGTGATAAAGGAAGAGGAAGCTTCTTCTGGTCATATCTAGAGAGTACCTGCATCTCTAAAAGTGGGAGCTGTCATGGGCAAGACCAAGGACTCTGGCTGCTCAGCAGCCTAGGAGTGTGTTGGCACTCTGTGCCTAAGGAGAGAGGTTGAAAATCACTGTGAGTCCAGAGTTACTCTGGCTCTGATATAGAGTTCTGGTTGGAGAGTCCTAGCGATTTTGGTGTCTCCTCATATAGAAATACTGTTCTTCCTGAGACAGGGTGATGTAGGCACACAGTGTGGTTATAGAGTGTCATGGTTGCATTCTTGTTTTCTTCTCTACTTGTTTCCTTGTGAATCTGGCTTTTTTGAAACTTGTAAGCTACCTAAAACCTTGCAGAGAAATTTAGAATGCAGTTTTTGCTAGGTCAATGTCAGAAACATCTGACTGCTCTAACTGCAAATTTCATTTCAGTGATATTTTTGAAGATTGGAAAAGGTAATGGTGGTGTAAAAGAAGCTTGTCGTATAGGGTGTTTCCTATAATGCACAAACAAGTTCATTTTGTTATTCACTGTCCTCTTGGAAATTGTTTTCAATCCTGTTTGTCTAGTTCACTAATGAGAACTGAAACTGGGGAGGGATAGCATGGACATGAAAAAGGTTTATTGCGTGCATGAGGAGTTTAAAGGAGTTGTTGAGAGACTATTTGGAATATGGAATAAGAAAGCATGATGACAAATGCTGAAAACCATTGTTGTTGTAGCATTCAGAACATAAGAAAAGTTTTAAGGAAGAAAAATTTTCCTGAAATAATGTGATGAAATACTCGTCTCTTCCCAAACTACAAAGAAAAAAAAAATATGGAAGTACTTAAATAAATATTCAATAGCTACATTAACCAGAAATCAGTTACATAGGAAAGAAGTGGTGAAGGATGACTTTACTTCATTTGCTCTCAACTAACTGATCATGGTCTACTCATATGACTATATGTGAAAGAGAGAGATGGGGGAGAAAGAGAGATGGATTCCTATGGAGTAATTCAGAATAAGAATCTCAACTGACTTGGCTCTCACCTTGAAGCATAATTTGTCATCAAAGGATATTGTGACAGGAGACACTGCAGCTGTTTCATTAATAAGATTTCTTATGCCATTCTCTGATTATGAAAAGGCTTTTTATTGTTGAAATCTTTGATTTATCTTTTTTTTTTTTTAATGTATGTGTGAATCTGGCTTATATATCTTGTACATTACAAATACGACTTTTGGGAGATAGCATTTTCTTTATTAATTCATAGTTTTCTGCTGATTATTGAATTGTGAAGGACATTATCTCCTTCCTTATTTATCATTATTTCTCTTCCAGTAAACCATAATCTATACATGTTCATATCCTTCAAATTTATTGATGCTTTTCCTGGTTTTCTTGTATTTGCTTCCTTCTGTTTATCTATTATACTCAATTAACATCAGTTTTCATTTAGGCTAATCGTTATGTGTTGTTCTGTTTTGTTCTGTTTTTAATAATATATTATAATGGTATTAGTGACATTACTCTGAAGTTCTTAGTCCTGCAAAGGTTCAGTTGTATTTTTCAGTTTGCACATTGTCAACAGTCCCATTGGAGTTTAAGAGTTAGACACATGGACATAAAGCTCTGTGCACTAACTGCCTTTAGTTGAGCTAACTGAGCCTTATTTTAAAGACTGTTGCTCAGATCTGAAAATGCATTTGTCATTGGAAACAATTGTAAAAATATGCCCTTAGCTGGGAACTTGGCAAACAGAGATTTAATATGGAGTAAATTAAGCATATATATTGGAGGATACGTCTTGACCAGCACTATTTTATGACTATCTGACAGTCTTTTACACTTTTGAAACATAGAAATAGCTTTATTTTTGTAATAATATTTTTATGGTCGCAGTTCATAGCACAAAGCATGAAACAGTAAAATCAATGCATGTGATGATTTTCCACTTTCTTCTACTTACAGGAAAGCAGCTAGAGTAACAGGCAGTAATTAGCTTTCATCCAAATTGTGAATGAAATTTTGGTCTGTAGACTCGTTGTGCCTGTGTCAGCCAGAAGATTAAAGGCTTCTTAACTACACGGTGACACAACAGACTGGGCAAGCTGTGAAGGAGTTGGTGTGGTTTGTTGTGTAATCACTGATCTGTGGATCACTGGAACAGTCTGGATTTCTGTGTCCAATCTTGATAAATACGAGTCAACCTCCTTGTATCTGTTATAGTGGATCACCATATATCCTTAAGTTCACAGTGTAGCTGATGCAATTTCTGTGGTGCTGGAAACATTCATTAAACACATAGAACACAATAAAGTTAATGCTTAATCTTCTTTGCCTGGGCAACACGTCACAGCTTATTAATTAATTTGGTTGTTTTTTGTACATTTTTTCTACCCCTATGGATACAATCAATGGATTTCAGGTGTTTTACAGTCAGGAAGAAAGCTGTGCATAATGTAGTCTAAAGATACAGTGGGATTCTCCTTCAAGTTTTGCTATTGGCACAAAAAGGAAAATATTCTAATGAATTTATAAATAGAGAGCTTATACACAGTGAACTTATTCTTTTCCACTGGAGAAATCCTAAACATAGCCAAGAAAATGTGAAATGACCTCAGATAATAATTTCACCTTTTCAGCTTGGGATAGTTTAAACTTTCCTCAGCTGCAGCAAACTGACATCTTGGCTTTCCATCACCTAGTATCCAGGATGACAGTCTTCAATTACCCTTTAAATTATCCATTCACTGTTACAGTTGCCTTCTGTTACTTTTTCCTTCTGGCAAACCTACAATTTGCATCTGATTTAAAATTATTAATTTTCGTTTCTAACCAGTGTGTAAGTTTCACTAGTTTTTGGGAGATGAGTGGCTGGGGAGCAGCTCAGCAGAAAGGAACTTGGGGTGCTGATCGACAATAGGCTCAACATGAGCCAGTAGTGTGCCCTGGCAGCCAAAGGGGAAACTGCACTGTGGTATTCCCTAAACACAGCTTAGCCAGCTAGTCACTAGGTGATTCTCCCACTATATTTAGTGTTGTTGCAGCCTTGCCTTGAATATTGTGTGCATGTCTGGGCTCTGAAATATAAGAAGAATATTAAGGTCATTGAAAGCATCCAGAGGAGATCTGGAAGGCATGTGCTATGGGAAGATGCTGAGAGCCTAATCTAGTCTGGAGAAAAGACTGAGAGGTGATCTCACTGCTCTCAGCAGCTCTGTCAGAAGGGGTAGCAAAGGAAGATGCCAGGCTCTGCAACCTAGGAACTGATGGAAGGATGCTTAAGAACAGCGTAGATCTGAAGCGGAGAAGGATCAGACTGGATATTAGGAAAAAATTCTTTACAGTATGGGTAGTCAAATTCCAGAACAGGCTTCCTAGCAAGGTGGATGATGCCTCATAGCTGCAGAAATGGGAGGCATTTGACCAGCGCCCTCATTATGGCATGCTAACTTTTGGTTAGCCCTGAAGATGTCAGGCGGTTGGACTGGATGATCTTTGTAGGTCTTTTCCAAATCAACTTTTCTATTCTATCCATTTTATATATTTCTTTGTTTGTTTGTTTAAATAAAATGAAATCAGTTCAGTTTTAGTTCAGGTGGCATTTAAATGAGTTAGATGGTGCACACATTACTGAAGTTATCTAGATGGTTGGCCATCTGGAGATCTCAAAGTTCCTTCAGACTGGACAAAGGAAGGTTCCAAGCAGGCTCACTTTCTCATTCAATATAAAAGATGACTAAATCAGAAGTTAAGTTAATAATATTTGATATTTAGCTTTGAAATTTATTATCTCTGTTTCTTGAAGATGTCTTCTAAAGGATCCCAAGTTGATGGGTATGGAGGAAGAGAAGAAATAAAATTATAGTTCATGTTATAATATTTGTGCTCAGACTGTTATAAAGAAGAAAGGATGGTCAGAATCAGTGAGTACCACTTGTATGTAATTTCAGCTTTTCAATTAAATTTTCAAAATATTGATGAATTTTGACAATATTTCAAAAAGCCAGCATTGCACAAATACCATCAATGAAAGTAACAGGAATGGGAGCTCAGTGGTTAAGCAGGCTTTGAAAAATATTTTGAGGAGTGATTTGAGAGATACTCTGATTGTTGTCACGATAAGAGATCTTTTGTTTATATGAGACTGTAAATCTATTTGTTTGTATCCCTTAAATCAAAGAGATAACAAGACATACATTTTGCCTAAAACTTGAACATAGGGAGTTCCACACAAACATGTGGAAGAACTTCTTTAAGGTAAGGGTGATGAAGCACTGGAACGTATTACCCAGAGAGGTTGTGGAGTCTCCTTCTGTGGAGATATTCAAGACTTGTCTGGAACCTATCGTAGGGCACCTGCTATAGCAGGGGGATTGGACTCAATGATCTCTTGAGGTCCCTTCCAATGCTTGCAATTCTGTGATTCTTTGATATGAATGATAGTATTTATGAGTTTTAATACCATCTCTGAGAAATTGTCAGTGTTATACTGGGTAATTAATTTAGCTCCTTGACATTCACTATGTCTGTTATGAATTAATGATGAACCGGAAATATTATTGTAAGCATTTTTGCACTTTAAAATTTCTCTAAATGAAATCTGAGGTTATTTCTTCCTAATAGGTGCTTTGCAGACGGAAATCCATTAGTCTGATAGTGTTAATATTCTCCAAAATGAAACCTTATTGGACCAGTTTGATGTCTTATAATTGCATACTGTATGATTCTTTGACTCTTATCTCTCTCTAAGTCTGTGAATTTGAAACCATCAGAAAGATGTCACAGTCGTATGAGTATTCTTCACTGATAAGAACAGTAATTGTTGTAGGGAGACTTCTTAATCTTGGGTCACTTAAATCCCTTTTAAAGACAGCGGGTGCTCTCCAGAACGAGCATTAACAAGAAGAGATTATGAGGTAACCTGTTGTTCTTTATATCTCAGCATCTCATGACAAAGCTTACCATCAGCCAGTGTGTTTAGAAGCCAGTTATCACAGGGGAGAAAAAGTAAAACGTGACTCAGGAAGGAACTTATATTTTCAGTACCAAAGAGTGGATTCATTTTAAAGACAGAATACTGAGAACTGTTACTTAGAAGTTAATTGTATGAGTGAATTATAAAAATAAGAATAAAAAATACTAGAGGCTAAAAACACCTGAGCATCAGATATTCATGAGGTGTGCAATCAGACAGAAATTCTCCATCCTCAGAAATCAAAATCCGAAACTACATTTTGCCAGGTTCGTGACATGTTGCAACTTTCTTTTTTTCCATTCTAACCCTCATCTTCTTCCCAGCTGTGATAAATGCAGTGAAAGTAAATTATTCATTCTAGCACTTGTAACAATATGACTTCATACAGATGAGCTTGTGCTGTGTGGGCTGCTTAGCATTTACAGGATGAACTTTTGAAGCTGAACATGCTCAGAGTCTAGAAAAGCTCTCTCAAATAAGATTATAGCAGAACAAACCTGTTATTTTCAGCTCTTAGTCATTTATTATTGTTTATGATTTTTTTTCTGATCCAAATATCAAGTAAACTTTGTTAAAATAAGATTTTGTTATCTAATCCTGTCTGCTTCCATCAAGATCATAAGACAAAATTATTTGAGTGAAATACATCTATGGAGTCTTTGTGAGGTCAAGAATTAAGAACAAGTCACTCAGATGATAAAGATGCACTTTCAAAAACAATTCAAGAAAAGATTTTGACAGATATTTAAATGCAGAAGTGTATCTAGCACTTTCTAAGATCACACTAATCTCAGTGAGTGTTACAGACTTAACCTTTCTTCACTCTACTTTGAAAAAAAATCAGCTAGGCATCTATCTCTGTTTCTATATTCCTAAATTCTTTAAAAAAATTCTGGCCTTTGATAACCCAAATCCCCCTGACTTTCAGTAAGGCTTTTCATCCTAAATTCTAGATCCTCATAGGTGTTTTGGGGTCTAACTCTCTTAAATTAAAATGTGAGTTAAATGCCCAGGTACTTTTGTAAATCTGAACCTTAGTTCTCAAGTCAATTCTGAAAATGTATTAGACTATAATCCCCACAGATACTTGTGAAATATTTTCCCTTCATTTCTGAGAAGCTTTTCTAGATAAATTTACTTTGTTAACCGCTCACTTTGTCCCAAAGTTTCCACTCCCATCTTGTGTAATATTTATCATGGAGAATATTTTAAACATTTTTTTGACAAAGAGAATGTCAAAATGTAACAAAAGTATATATTTATGCTTTCAGCAGGCATAATGGAATTTAAGTAAATGGAATTTTTATGGTGAAAAAAGCAACAGTAAAAGCAGTGATTATATTTTTCATAGTTCATTTACCTCCCTTGCCCTGCAGATCTTGTACAGAAGGAAAACGAATTCCTTGATGAAGCCTACAGTGTCATCATCTCTGAAGAGGACTCAGAGGCCCATTGGTGTTTAATGACCTCTATTGGCCCGCACAAAAGAAACTGGCATGATCTACTCAAAGAAAGATATAGTTCTTCAGAAATATTAAGAAATACTATGAGGGTTGCTCCAAAAGTAATTCCTCCTATTTTATGATCGTGGCTCATGATGTCAGAGGCAAATGTTAGTAGCATGGCAGCAGAGGATGAACCTTCCTGCCAGTATTCCATTACATTTTGTTGCTGTGCGACAGATGACAGCAGAGGGGCAGTCTGACAAAACGGCATCTGACAGGAAGTGTGTAGGAAGCAAAGGTGTGTCCTTGAATTCCTCCATGCAGAAAATTGCACCCATTGGCATTCATCTACATTTGCTGAAAATGTTTCTGTAGACCAAACTGTGGATGTGAACGCAGAGAGGTGGTGGTTGGCGTGTTTCAATAGTAATGACAGCAACAGTGGGTCACCTCCACTGGAGCAGATTTTTATGAGTGTAGCATGCAGGCTCTTGTCCATTACTGGCAAAAAAATGCATAACTAATGATGGTGACTATGTTGAAAAATAGTGTTTTGTAGGTGAGAATTTTCTCTATCAAATAGTGTTATTGTGCTTTTTGTATCTGCTGTAGTTTCCATGGAAATAAATAGGAGGCATTACTTTCAGGACAATCTATGTACATGCAAAATGATGATAGATTTCAGAGTGATCTGTGTATATCCTTTACAAATTTTAAATTTGTCCAATACAAATTGTAGACATACATCTCTAAACACTACTTGTTTTTAGAGGACTGCTTTTGAAACAATAGTCCGAATTTGGTGGGGAATTGCTTTCACTGCTCATTAGTATCTGACCAACAGCAGTGGCATTTCAGCAATGCCGCAATCATGCGATTCTAGTGTTATACAGAATCATGATATCAAACTAAATGAAACACAACAGGTGAGAGAGGTAAACAATAAAATGAAGACTAGCAAGGTTGGGCATGGGTACATTATATAATAAAGTTATGCAGTGATACCCCATAGTTATGGACAAGTGTTGAAATATTATAATATTTCTGTATTAATTTCATTAGAACAAAATATACACTGTGATATTTGGAGATGAAATGGTGGGAACTCAGTGAGATTATCAAAGTGAGAAAGGGAAGGAGATAAAAGGAAAATAGAATGAAACGGCCAAACAAAAAAGAAAATAAATCCCTTTGCAGTAAAGAGTAGTGGAGATTCAGTTAGGATAATTTTTTGTGTGGACTCAGAAAAAAAGCGTCTGTATAGCACTTCACTGGTGTCTTTCACCTATTGTAGAGACACTGTACCTGTTGTAAAACTAAGGTGACAAATTACTTTTCACAAGACTTTTTGAAAGCAATATGATAATTTCTGCTAGTTTCTAATTTCTTCCTACTTTAGTTTACTTCCTAATGTTCCAATACAAGGAATGGAATTGAATCTGGCCATTTTTTGAAAAATTTCATGAGGAGTTACAATTCATATGAACCAAGATTCCTCTTGAAAATAAGTTCAGCAGCTTGAAGTAGTGTACTTATCATATAGGAATATTATTATGAAAGAAAAATGACATAGATATACAAGAAATTAAACTAGCTGCCTGTGTAGAGATATCAGAAAGCAAAGCGATGAACCTTGGGTATGTTTGTTGCAAGATTCTGCTATTCTACAGTCATCAGAGATATAAATGTTGAAAATGTTTGTTTTTTTTTTAATTACCTAACAATGATTTAGAAATACTGTAATATATGTAGATTGAAATCATCCACATACTACCGTCTTTACAAGGCTGGTTAGAGTTGCCTATCATGGTCTGTCTTGGATTTCGCAACACCATAGTGGGAGGAATGGAAAAAGTGCATCTGCCTCTACTCACTGTGACTGCAGGAGGTTCAAAACAAACGAACAACAAAGTCTAGTAGAGAATGTCAGAAATTTTGACTTCCCTGTGATGAGACTGATGAAATGCAACATGGACAGTGAGCTGTAAAGGATCCAAGTAACTTGTTCTTCCCAGTAAGTCAAGAGAAATCTAAGAAAAATTGTGGTTCTCTGAGTCCCAGTAAGATCTTTTAAACATACTCTGCCAATGTAAAAACCTTTAGGATGGATTTACATTCATTTTTGAGCCCCTTTGCACTAATAGAGAGTTTAAACTTGTCATTTTCAGTCAGAATTAGTTCTCTGGCTTTCTCCTATAATAGTTTATTTGCCTTCTCTTGAGTCATCAAAGAGCTGTGCTTCAACAACCCATCTGATATCAGAACAAAACTTGAGTGTTACATGTCCGAAATATTCAGAAGACATCAATTAATCAATTTGTTTCTCTTCTGAATTGTTACCCTCTAAATGTTAGTGTTGACATCCGTAACAAAATGCTATTTTGAGAGAGAATCGTGGCAGTTTGAGTACACTCAAGGGGGCATAGGGGGCCAGGGGGAAGTACAGAAGCATTTCACTTCAGAAAATCTAGCTCTGATTTATTTTACTCTTTCTGTTGCATTAGCAATGAGGTCACTAAAGAAATATGGAAAAATAATATGTAAAATAGAATCAAGTAAAGGTTATCCAAAAATGTAAATATACTTAATACTGCAATCTCTAGTTCAAAAGTAACTCAAATTTGAATTAGAGACCTGTTTTTCATTGTGTATGCCCTACAGAAACATACAAAATGCCAGGAAAATGGATGGCATAATGATTTTGGTAGATTGGTGGACTTGCTCTCCAGATTCATTTCTTTCTGTGTTGACTTCGTCCTTTACATTCCACAGATGGATAAATGTATTAACATGTAATTTACCACACAGGTCAGGGGATCTTTCTCATTTGCCCTTGAAAACAAATGTTCTGTCTGCTCTGCATGGATAATTCATAAGATTTAGTGGCTCTTCTCTGTCTATTTGGCACTCAGAAATGTTGCTTCTCCGAATATGTCACAATTTAGGCACTGCACTACTGCTGAAATCTGGTTTATGGAGTTAGATTTTTGTCATATGGAGATTTTTGGTTCTTTGGTACAAAGGCACAGTATGTCCCCAAGGATGAAAATCCCCTAGTTTCACGAGTATCAGGACATGTTTTGTGTATGTTCTTTGGACACAATCAAATTGTGCTGGTTGAAGACAACTATTTGGAATTCAGACAAAAATAACAAGCAATGAACAAGAAATGATAATCCTTAAAGTATTTTCCATTAGGCAATGAAATAACATAATGTATGTATTTTAGTTCAAACACGTAAATAAGTGATGTTACCCAGGGGTCCGCACTGGGGCCTGTTCTGTCTAATGTCTTTACTGATGATGTGGACAAGGGGGTTAAGTGTACCCTCAGTAAGTTTACAGATGACACCAAGTCGGGAGGAATTGACAATCTGCCTGGGGACAGGAAGGCCCTACAGGGAGATCTGGGCAGGCTGGATCTCTGGGCTGAGGCCAGTGGGGTGAAGTTCAACCAGACCAAGTGGCAGGTCATGCACTTTGACCACAACCCCAGGCAACACTACAGACTTGGGGCAGAGTGGCTGAAGGATCGTGTGGAAGAAATGGACCTGGGGGTGTTGGCTGATGCTCAGCTGAACATGAGCCAGCAGTGTGCCCAGGAATGAAGAACAAGAGCCTGCATGCTGCACTCATAAGAATCTGCACAGCCATCCAGAAAAAGGCTTTTCTTTCATGTTTCCATTGCCAGTGCTGAAACACATCACCCATCACCATACTGTGCTGACCTCTACTCTTTGGTCTCCAGAAACATGCAGCAAGTGTTGATGAATGTCAGTCTTTTCCACATGGAGGAATTCAAGGTCATACCTTTGCTTCATATGCACTTCCAGGTCAGACGCTGTTTTGCCAGACTGCTCTTCAGCTGCCATCTGTCCCACAGCAACAAAATGTAATGGAATATTGATGGGAAGGTTCAGCATTTACTGCCATACTACCAACATTTGCTTCTGACATCATGGGCCTACATCATAAAATAGGAGGCATTATTTTTGGAGTAGCCCTCATAGAATTTCATGTTAGTCGAATTACTTTACAGTGATATCTAGTATGCAACAGGGTTTCAGTGTATGTAGGGTAGAAAGAAAGCAAAATAATCGACCAGAAAATACAAGAGTAAGGCTGGTTGTCTAGGTGAGGCAATTAGAAGGTGTGATACCTCTGGTAGATATGGTACAGTTTTTACTAGGTAAACACTGCAGGTATTTCCATTTAACTTTTGACAGTGAAGCTGCAGGACTCATGCTATCTACAAGGATAACAGAACAAAAAACTAACCCTTCTTCAAAGAGCTTACAGTAAAGGGTAAGATAAATGGTTGAATACTCTCAGGGTACAGACCATCCACATCAGGAGGCAGTGAGACAGCATCGATCTGCTGGGTAAGCAGTGATCACATTTCATCAGTAGCTTAGTAATTATTGAGTTTCTAGTCATCATAGTAAAATAATGATTTGGTATGTGACCGTATCTGGCTGTATACTCACAAAAACAAAACAAATTGTTCAGCTTCACTTTGCAAGACTGTCTTTTCTGTCTGGACAGAGATTTGTGAAGTTATGCAGATAGGAAAACTTACTATGTTCTTTCTCAGACTGAGTGAAATATAACAGCATTTTAAGGACAATTCATGTTCCTGAAACCACTGCTACACAAAGCTTTTAACTAGCATAAGTCATCACTGTCACAGAATTAGTTTCCATAACCTACTGCTGTTATTTCTGTTTCTCCTATCCCTTGTGCAAGTACAAACATGGATACTGCTACATGGTGAACCTCAACAACAGATCCCAGTTAAAAATAATATGATAAGGAAAAAAAAAAATGTTTTTGGCTACTGAAGTTCTCCAATCAGTTTGCTTATCATGCAACTACAAACATGTTTGTGCAAGGATAAGAGGTAGGTGACTCAGAAATGAAACTGTCACATCTGAAGAGTAGCATGAAGTTCAGCTAACTGAAAGTGTTCCTGTGATTATGAAAATAGAAAAGCTTTCTCCAGAAATAAGATGGACAGTGGTTGGAGTCCCTACCAAGCCTGGTGTATTGAATTTATTGAGTATTTGTCATTTCCATGAAGTTTCATAGCACAATAGTGTCACTAGTTCATTAAAAATTTTTAAGATATCCCCAAGAATTTAATGCACTTTTTATATTGTGTTTGCAACCTATTAAATGACATATAGAATGTTGTGCATAATTATGTTCATAAAAGAAAAGTATTAGGATAGGACAGCTGCTGAGGTGAGATTCAATTAAGTGCTTTTATGAGCAGCTAGCACTTTTTGATTTGATAGCAAAGTGAAGAAAGAAGAGATTAACTGGAAAAATCCAAGTCCTGGAATGTAGCTGTGTCCTTGTGCTGGTTGTTAAAAATGACATATTATTCTGAAGGGATTTGGAAAGCATCCTGTGTGTCCTAGAGGCTGCCACTGAGCATGGCTATGGGCAGCATGAACTTCTGTTCCTACTGCTGAAGAGGAACCTCTTTCTTTCTTTCTAGCCTCTGTCCTGAAGCTGCTTCAACAACCAGTTGGTGTATGTATTTCATAGTTCTGGCACTTCTTTTAGTCTTGTATGCCTTGGAGAGAAATATCCTTGTTATGCTCAGCCTCCAAAGGTATGCCCATTGGGAGAAAAAGACAAGGCAGGCTCTCGTGCCCTTTGCTGGTGAATCAAGCCCACTCATCTGCAACTGAACCTGAAAGGCAGATACACTCCCATCTGTGGTGCACCGCCATGTACCAGCAATTGACAAATACACACCAAATACAGCCAGACAAAACAGGCTGCAGAAATCTTCTGATCTACATTTTATTTTATCTAGACATGCTTGGACAGTAAGACATACAAATTCTTCCAAAACAGTACAGCCAGGATATATTTGTCCACTGTTCTCCACCACGCCCTTTATAAGGTATGACTCAAACCAAATGTACAGCACTTTTTGCAAATAATTTCTCTCACTCTTCCCCCTTTCTTCCCCCTCCCTTCCCAGCTGACACACAGTGACTATAGGGGGCAATACAACCTCATCATACAGCCTGAGTATATCGACTACTTATGATATTAATAGGTGGAAACTTTCAAGTCTCCAATTTTACTTCTTGCTTTTGAATAATTTGTATCTTAGTAAAGATAAACACAGTGGTGCTTGGGCTCCAAAGAAATGGGAGATTTAAGTTCAAATCTGCTTTTACTAGTTAGACTTTATTTCATTTGTAAATGAAAATAATAAATACTGATTTTATTTCATACTACTAATTGAAATTAAATTCTAAAATGAAACAAGACACAAGAAGCAAAAATAATTTTGAAATTCATTTGACATTGATCACTAAGCAGAACTGTATGTATCTCACATTTGTGTAATTCAATCTATAGGTCTGTCAATATTTCTGATGCAGTTTAATTTCTTCATATCGGTTTCTTTCTGACATAATGCATGCATTAGATGTTACACCAATTCAGAACGCTTAAATGATACTCTTATATTTTCCAAGATCTTATGAAAAAAGTGTTTATATATTAGAAATCCAAAATGAAAAGGTAATTGCTACAACAATAAAAATATTTGTATATTAATTTGGTTGTATTTTTCCTTCACTGATTGAAGTGCACTTAACAGTAAGCAAGTGAAGAATGATAACAATGATAATTTCCATATATTATTCAACAATATATGTTTGTGTACTTGACTTTTCCTTCCTCAACCTTTCTGCTCTTAGTAAAGGAATAGTTAGAAGATGCAGAGCTGAACTTTTGTTAACCTGAAAAGCTGTTGTTGCAGACTACTGTCTATTATTTTAACTTTGTTTCATTACATTTTTTGACAGTTAACGTTTACTAGAATTTCCCTGAAGCAAAAATGATTTAATATCAAACACATGCATTAAAACATGTTCTATTTTAATTTGTTAAAGCCAATAGAAATACAATTTAGGCAGAAATCTATGCTTAGCACTGCAGCACCTAGAGCCTCCAAACATAGATGAAACTGGAACTTTTATTTGAAGGGAAAACAAAGCCAGTAGAAATCTACCTTCTTACAGTTAGAGCTATGTGATAATTTTGTAATGAAATTCAAACCTAGCTGAAGCTAATGTAATGTGAGTTTTTGTTGTGGAAGCATGGCATAGTTTGAAATCTATGCCTTCATACTTGAGAGCTTTATATGACTTGCAATCAAAATCAGAGTTTTCAGATGAAGTTCCTTTTCAATTTTCTCATCTATTCAACTCCAAACCTGAGTATTAAAGACTCAAATTCCAAAGGAAAGTCCATCGACTTCACCAAATACTGAAATTCAGAGTTTCTAATCCTCTAGTGTGAGCATTTCAGGTTTACTCAACAGCTTGCTGACCTTTGCTTAGCCACGTACACATTTCAGTGGGAATTTTCAATGCTTTTTCACTAAAAATCGTGTTCAACAATATTTCCTAATCATTAAGACCTGTGTACTTTAAACACAGATGAAGAACACTACTACAATCCCAGAATACAAAAACAATACCTTTTCACATAAGCACATCCTTTTTCTGCCTGTTGTTTGCCAGATTATTTTGAAAGCCGGTTTTAACAGCTCCTGGTGTTAGATATTGCTAGTGTGCTTGGCTCGTTATTAATGTATGGTAGAAGGATTTGATTCTTCCTTCCCACTTTTTCTCCAGGAACAGTGCTTAGAGTGAAGATAGCAAATAATTTATTGAGGTTGACGGGCCACATCTATCCACTAAAATAAAAACCCAAAGCCACAGAAGCTGCCAAATAGATTTAATAACTTCGGAGTGAACAGTTGCTCAGCTGAAGATGTGTAGGGGCAAAATAATTAAAAAGAAAAAATATCAATTAAAAACCATAGTTAACCATGATTAAAATTCACCACAGAAAAAAAAAAGAGTTTGATAGAGTTGAATAGACTTTTTTACCTTGTTCCTTCTTCTGGATAGCAACTGAAGCTCAAAACGCAAATTGATGATGTCTTATTTTCAGATCAGACAGTTATTTTTCTCCATAGCATCTGGTGTGATGCTATGTTTTGGTTGAAAAACAATGCTGATAACACATTGATGTTTCCAGTTGTTGCTGAGCAGTGTTGTGCAGAGCCAAGGATACTTCAGTTTTCTCAGCTTTTGCCAGCGAGGGGGCATGGCAGAACACAAGGATCTGGGAGGGGACAGACCCAGGACAGCTGACCTACACTGGCCAAAGGGATATTCCATACCATATGACAGCATGTGGAAGGAAAGTTTGAAAAAGGGGGGATTTCTGGGGGTTTTCTTCCACTGCTCAGGGACTAGCATCAGTCAGTGGATGGTGAGTATTTTCTTGTGCATCTCTTGTTACATATATACATCAATATAATTGTCCTAACTCCTATCCTTTTTTCCCTCTCCCTTTTCTCTATCTTAGTAAACTTTTTATCACAACCCACCAGTTCTGCTTTGTATTTTTTTCCCCATTCTCTCCCTCATCCCAGTGGGAAGCGGAGGGGAGTGTGTGAATGACTGTGTGGTACTTTGGTACCTGCCACATGAAACCACAACAGATGAGTAGCACTAGCAGAGGCAGTAGTCTTTTACATGGGAAGTACTGAATAATTTGATAAACTCACGGAAAAATGTAAAATCATTAGAAGTAGGTAACAGCCACCAGAACGAAATATGAACCAGAGGAAACACTTGCTAGAAGATGTGATATAGACCAGTGGTGGTTGGAAAAATTTTAATATGATTACTGCTTTAAGACAGGCCCAAAAACAGAATTGGGAATTAAGCCCAGTGAACTACACCTTGTTTTTGGGGAAACAGATTAAGAATATAATTAAAGGTAGAGTTTTTCAGCAAATGAATAAGTATAAGCTAATAGGGTCAAAGCTTCGCAACATCAGTAAAGGGAAAGCATGCTCCCCTAACCTGCTGAAGTGCTTTGAAAAAGTTAATAAAATAGTAGATAAAGTTGACCTATGAAGATAATTTATTTGTATTTTCAAAAAACCCTCAGTAAAGTTCTTCGTAAAAGACTATAAATGGAAAAAAAAAAACTATGAGGTAAGGGGCAAAATCTCATATTGGATTAAAAACTGAATAAATGATGGTGAAAAAATGTGCATGGAAATTCTTACTTAGGATTGTAAAGAAGTTAGTAGTAGGATGCTCCGATGTTACTTAACATAATTTTTAATAATTTGGACATTGTCTCTGCTAAAATGTGCATTAAATATTGGCAAGGCAAAGGACAGTGAAACCAGGGGAGACTGGTTAGACTGACACCAGGTACATTTTATCTTGGATCTGCATAAATGTTGGTAAACATTTGGGTTATTTTTTTGACTCCAGCATGGTATTACATGGCAGGTTCTTTTAGTGGGAATAATTTTCCTGCAAGTCTCTAATAGGTACCTCTACAACACCTGTATGAAATTATTTCCCTTCTCTAGTTGTAGGAAAAAGAGGGTTGCATGAGAACGAGGAATTCCCATCTGCCATTTCATTGAATATTTTCCACAGCCTAACCAAAATGCATGGCTAGAAGAAGCTGTTTTTCACAAGAAATACTCCTTCATAAACAGTTACAGGGAACTCCTATTCCTTTTGGGTTTTGGATCTTGCTGGAGCTTTTCTGAGGTACTGGTACCAAGGAAATCACTGGCATTACAGTCCATGATAGTCTGCAGCCCAGAAGACTGTAACCCAACACTACTTTTCTTCTCTGGAAGATCTTACCTGCTAATTCTCAGCATTCCCAATCTTACCTTCTCCTCATAAAGTGTCTGTAGAAGCTACATTTGATTTTGCATCTCTTTAAGGTACTTACATCCCTGCTGACCGGAGACTAGAGTTAAATAGGATCAGGAACTTTTGCCTGATAGAGTTCATTCTTAAATGACTAAGCTGTTGGGTTTTATGGCTTTTTTCTTTTTTGTTTTGTTTTCTCTGTTTGTCTTGTTTTGTTTTTGTTTTTTGTTTTTTTAACTGTCTTTCCTACACTGCATTGAATTTTAACTCCATAGGAATAATTAAAATATTTTCCACTGTAGGAATAAAATAGCACGTAGTGATACCATGACCTTATAGTATCACAGAATAGAATCACAGAATCTTTAAGGTTGGAAAAGACCTCTGAGATCATCCAGTCCAACCATTCAGCTGCCACCAATGTTCCCCACTACAACATGTCCCTAAGTACTACATCTACCCTTTCCTTAAACGCCTTCAGGGACTGTGATTCCACCACTTCCCTGGGAATATACTAAGCATATTGTATGCCTTATATGGAAGATAATCCATGCTATTCTGCAGTTGTCATATCCACTCTGTTGAAACTGAAGTCCATTCAAGTTTTTGTAATAAAAAAAAAAAAAAAATGAGAACTAACAGAGGATATCTCCTACAGATCTCATGTGGCCCTATCTAGCTTTAGTGTAAGCAGAGTGAAGAGAATCTTTCATGTTTCTATAATTCTTAGTAAAAATAATCTATTTTACCATTTATATTGAGGCAAAAATGTAACATTTTGGACTACGAATAAACACAGTAGGAAAAATAGATGACTTCTTGGCAAAATAAATGTGTGCACACTAAAATTGCATTTATCTTGATCAATAACTCATGCTTTTAATTTTTGTGGAAATATTAATAGAGTTCTTTAAACAAAAAATAAATAATGTCTTTTTTTCTCTTTTGTTTCTGTTTTGTCTCTTTCCCTGTTTGTATTTACATCCAGTCATTTATTGCCCATTAAAGTAGTAATGCTATGTTAATGTAAGGGAAAAAATCAATGCTATTCAGATCAGTAGCTGTGGGGAAACAGTGCAGCAGCTGGTTTGCAAACAGCAAGCCCACATAGATCAATGAAATTACAAGCTAAATCTGCTGATGCTCACAAACTGCTCCAGCATTGTGATGTCTAACCTTTCTCAAGTTCAAGATCTCTGGTAAGCCAGCAATAGCTAAATGGAGGAAAAAAAAAAGACAAAAGAAAAAAGCACACAAGAAAGAAACAAAGAAAGAACATTACAGTCTAGTGGAAAATTTTAGCATGTTATGTGATATTCCCCTTATGAAGTCATCAGTATAACTGCGCATTTGTAACAGATATAAAAGCCACTGTAATCTCCCAGTGAGCAAAGCTGAGCTCTACACACTCAGGAGATTTTCTTCCTTAAGAATTTTCATATTTGTCGGATATTACCTTAAAATGTAAGACCGGACGGCTAAAGAGCGTCTCAGTAATGTGGTTTTTAATGTGAATTCCAGAAAATAATTTATCAATGAGCAGTCACACTTCTGTGGTGTGCAATGTCTATTTTATGGTGTGGTTGTAACCTTTAAAATGGTTTGAAATTTGTTAACTTCTAAATTAAACACATAAAATAGTTGACTTGTTGAACGCAAGATTCATGTGAATATTTGCTGTTTGTTTGCTATTTTTGAAGTAAGGAAAGGGTCTCCTTTATCCCAAGGAAAACAAAACCAAGATTTATCAGTATCATGTAAATAGCAGGCCTTTTAAATGATTATTTTCAGGGTAGTCTTCACCCTATTTTTCCCACTTTTTTAAAGCACAGCATTACTTTCCAGGTTTTAATCAGCAAGAAGATAGAGATAAACAGAAGTCTGCTGTGAAATAAATAGAATATGTTTTAAAAAGTGAATATGTTCATTCTAAAAGAAGAAAAAAAGTAATCTTATATATCCTTTGAATATTTACATATGTATTTTTGGATGGAAAATAATTACTCTGCAAATACATAATTCAGATTGTCTGTGAGTGCCCAGTTGCTTCATATACTAATTGAATATCACAATTTGATTCTCTTCTACTGTATCGCTTTTGCACGTTGTAAAGTAAAAAACATTGAGAAGTTGGAAATACTTCCTTGGTCTTCCAGCAAGGCTATAGCAGAGCAGAAAACGGAAGTCAGATCTTTATTAACTGTCTTCTGCTGTTGAATTCTTGCAATATTTTACAAACTAAGAACATTCAAAAATATTAAAGAATGTTCAAGATTATTTCTTGTACTGCCAGCTGTTTCTTCTGGAAGGTCCATTTTGGAATTTGACATGAGTTACTTGTATAACCATCTCAGGTATCTAATAATGAAAAAAAATGATGGGAAGTTTCCATTAGATTTCTTTTTCTTTTTTCTTTATAGCCTTTTCCAGATACAGCCTGTTTCCTTTCACTACTGATCTTTATGTTGATTTGTTTCTTTACAGTGCTGCTCATCAATGCTGATGGCAAGATATTTCATGCTTGATGTGGAGGAAATACTGATTGTGTGATAGCTGTGATAGTTATTAACAAGGTGAAGGTTGTCTGTATACAATAATGTTGCTGTTGGTAAGTGAATATTGATGGAAATCTCTCCTTTGACTGCACTTGTTGGCTAGGAATGAAAGAGAAGTTCAGCAAAGGTTAGGAATTGCTGCTTCTAAGTTTGACCCAAGATCAACAATGATTGTGAGGGAACACCAGGATTTTTTCACATCTTCTCATGTCGAATACATGGGTGTGCTCACATTCAAGATAGGGTTTCTGACCACTATCTGTTCAGATTCTTTGTCTTCAGAGTAAGGTATTTTTCTTTATTTGGACCTCAGTGAAAAATATTTTGTCTGAGCTAAAGAGAAGAGGTCTATTGATATCAGCACAACCAGAATTTCACTAAAGGATTTTTTGAAGCAAAATATGAATTGTGATGAAGAATTTTGGATTCATCAGATATAGATGAACAAATTCCTACAAGGGAGCAATTGAGATGATACCAGTATAGGAAAAAAAGACATGAGCCCATTCTGTGCTCAGCTCAGGTTTGCTTTGTCCACCTCACAAACAATACCAATAGTGGCTTTGTTTCTCTTGTTCCATGCATAGTAGTCTGGTAATCAAAGTATGCATGTTGCAGATCATAAAGATATGTATTGTTGTTGTGGAAAAACAAAAGGTATTGTGGGGGTGAAATTGCATTGTTCAGAATTTTTTTATTTATAACAAAAGCACTGCCATTCACGGAGATTTCCAGCAATAATTCCTCTTGACTGCAATAAGTACCTACTTTTGAGGAAGAGAAAGCTGATGAGCAGCAGGCTTCCCTTCTGCTAAGTTCATCTAACAGCCCTCTCCTGATGTTTTATACTTTACAGACCAATAGGAACTTCATAAATTGACGAGTTACTCTTCAGTCTAGCTCAGATTGTGAAACTTTTATGTTGATCTGAAAAGGTAGTTGAAGTTAAGTCACCAAGCAGCATCAGATGTGTTATTTAGCTACACTATCACACTTGCCATGGTAATATACATAATTATATAGAAATTTGTAACTTTAATTCTGTTTAATCACCCCGAATGTAAAGATCCTAAAAGTTCTGTAGTTTGGACTTACGCCTTCATCTGCATAACATTGCGAGAGTCTGTCTCTATAAAAAGCAAACCAAAATCATGAAATAAATCATCCTGAAATATCAGAGCTTTAAATCTGGGCTCAGAGCAAATCTGAATTTTGAGGTTTTGGTTTCTCTCTTGATCATCATTGCTAATGGAGCTGTAAATGCAAAGTGAGAAATTTAGATCTGTTTTCTTTTTGACCAGGTTTTCCTTTGACAAATAGACATATGTTTGGGGTATACTTTTCTCCAGTCTCCTTTATCGTCAGCAGTGTGTATGTGCTAAATCAGAACTAAGCACTATGACAAAAGCTGTACTTCTAGTACATGAGAACATTGCCAGAAAGTACAAGCGGATACCATGAAAAATGCAGTTTTGATGAGACAGCTAGGCCTCTAACCTCAAAAAGTATATGAACTGCATGCTCATTTGGAAAGTGCAAAATGTTTCACATCCGCCCATTGATTGCATGAAAAATAAATAATTCTTGAGAGATAAATATGTAAAATTCATATAATGTCTGTGGAAGATGCGTGTGGAGATATTAAATGTGTTTGTGTAAGAACTCCGATTTTTTTTTTTTTTTAATTAAATGTCTGTTATGACTTATATACTCCCAGAATGACATCACTAAAGATGTAGGCAAAGCTTCACTAGATTTTAAAGTCTAAATATAATGCTTTCCTGGACACTACAGAACATATTTCTGTTCTTGACATATATCAAATGCGTGGATAAAGGCTTCTTGGCCCTCTTGTTATCTCCTTCTCATACTCACATAGTTTCCCATAACACTGCAACCAGTACTGGCAGAAATGTCTCATAGTCCTCTTACATGCAAGTGTCAGCAGTCTGGTGAGGGGAGAGGATGGTCTCATGCCTGGTGCACAGCTGGGATGCTGAGATAACTTCTCCAACTGCTTTCATTTAAAAGATTCTTCTGGAGTTTGGTATTGGCATTATATGCTATGATGAGGCTTATTTCCAGTAAAGTGTGCCTCTTTTCTCTTTACTTCACTGCTGGTGAAGAGCACTCAGGAGTACTTTTCAGTTATTTTCGCCAGAGTAATTTTAGTGTCTGTAATGGCTGAACTTGCAGGCACCTTCGTTTCCTGAGTATGCTTTTCCACTTACACAGAGCTGGGTTTCCATTCTGCTTCTTTGTCAATATTCTGTATTTCAAGTCATCGGTTTCAGCCGATGGTGGCTCAGCAATCTTGATTCCATGGTGAAAGGGAAAAACATTACAGAAAGGGACAGCACTGTCCTTGCCATCATCAGCAAAGTCCTCTTCTAAAGCAAGGCTAATTTGCATTGAGAGAAATTCAGATATAGATAAAGAGAAGAATGTAAAAACATTGCTTACAAAATGCTGAAAATATCTAAAAAATATTGTAAGAAGTGTGATGTGTTAAATACGTGCTGTATATTTATAGCAGTAGGGCTTGTTTCTCTGTGTCTCTCTCTGTGCACAGCCTGTCTCCCAGAAGCTGGAAATTAATGTGTTGGATGGGCTGTCTTTGACATTCATTTTCATCATTCCAATTCTTAGTACTCCAAACCAACTTTCTGATAATGAAGTTCACGCTAGAAGGACACAGTGGACTTTTATACATTAGATCGTCTAATTTGTGTGCAGAATTAGTACTGCCTACCTTACGTTTATTGTAGCAGCAATGACAGATTTGCAATGGTTAGTGGTCTTGTCAGCATTTCCACTATGAATCTCAGTATTTAAGGGCTTAAAACTCAACTATTGCATTTTAGTAGTGGTGCTATTTGGTACATTCGTAGTCAGCAAGAAATTTTTTTTACAAATTTTACATTTAGATTAGTTTAGCAGTTTGATTTTTTCATTGCAGCTATCCCAAAAATAGGGGAAAAAAAAGTTGGTAAATGAGAAACAGATAAGTTTACAAAACATTTTTTTTTCAGAGCTTGGACACTGAAAGTGTATTAAGTGATCCTATGTTTTGCCAGTTTGTGTGTGCTTGATGTTGTTGTGGTTTGGTGATTTTTCTTTTGTGATCAGTATTCCACATCAGAACATCATGTGAACCAGTAGGATTTAAAGAGTTAATGTTCTGGTTCCGTTTACTGCCCCTTATGGGCATGTGGAGTATCCTGACGGGAGGAGAGGTGCGGCTTCCCTGGGGAGGACTTGGCGCGAAGAGGAAGCGGGGGTGGAGCTCCGGACCGGACCGAGCGCCTGGCTTCCCCCGCTGCCCGGCTCA
>JACDJE010000480.1:570085-598986 GCA_016647715.1 Pavo muticus | reverse complement strand
AATTAAAACCAGTAAAAAGCTTTTACATTCATACCAAACTATATTTTTAAAACTGCCATCTGAGAATTTTTCATCCAATTTTATGTTAATTTACTAGGAAAAGTTTCTTCTTCAACAGTCCAGAACTCCCAGGCTATTTTGCCAAAGATATAATTGCAGGCATTTGCTGACTTTATACAAAAAGTTCTTTAAGAATTAAGAGCTCTGTTTAACTTCTTAAAATCTGTGTATTCTATTTTACTTACCTAGATTAAAATTACTGACTCATATGATGTAGTTTCAACATTCCCTACTTGTTCTTTCGAGTTATGTATACATCTTATAACTGAGGAGGTCAGGGAAGCTAAAAGTTACAAAGCCTTAACAGAAATGCAGTATGGTAATGTTACTTAAACAGTGAAAAAGACATTGGAGGTCCAAAACAGAGGGAGATTAATGTTTGGTATATTACTGCCAATATTAGTACTGTTTGTTCATCCAACATTTGGCTGCTGAGTTACTTCTTTCTAAAATGGAGGTGAAGCCAATCTTGTGCCTCTTACTGATGAAAGCTTGGCATACGTAACTGGTGAGATTGATGCAATTCTCACCGAAAAAGAAAAAAAAAACACCTTGTTTTGATCCTTTTAGGAAGGGTTGCTCCTAGTGTAAGGCACTTGAGAAGTATTTCACTATTAACAGTCAGATTAATCAGTGAAGTAGCTTGCTGGCTGTGCTCCTTTGCAAGGAATGAATTAGAGCCACTTCGCCCACAGGAGCTGACTGCCCTTGTCAGATCCAGGAGTGGTCCCATGATCCCATGCAGTGAGCTATCTGTGACCATGCTGCGTGGTTCAGGAGTGTGTGTGACATCCTTCACATTGCTGAGCAGAAAGCTGTTGCTCTCTCACCAGTGAATATAGGCCTCTACGTACAATGTTCCTACAGTTCTTGTGTCCCAGCATGGAAGGGTTCTGTTTTTCTTGAGATTTTTGTAAATGACTTCTAGGATCATGAATATTTGCTACTTCTTCCCTTTTCTTGACCAGATTTGAACCTTGACTGGCTGAATAGAGAGCTTTTAGAGAATCCTTCAAATATTCTCCAGAATACTAGGCATTTGTCATTTTGTGTAGGATATCAATCCGGATAGATAACAGTTTAATCTGGTGATGTATGTCTCATACCATCTGCTGCTGAAGTGGAAATCAAGGCAATTTTAGACTAGAGCAGGGCAGAGAAAAACAGTAACTTTCTAGATCTTCAGAAGAATGATTGAAGGTAAGAGTATTTTACTTTGAGTTTTGTTTTATGAGTAGTTCAAGTGACTTTTGTGATCAAAGACTGTAAAACGTTGAATATGTAAAAAGGATTTATTTTTATTTCTGTAGTTGATAGAAAATTCCAACTTTTTGATACAATAATTTACCTGTTTGACCTATTTAAAAACTCTGAAATTTTAGTTAATCTATTACATTATAAACCAACAATCTCCTCTACAGTTTCTTCCCTATAAATCAGTTCTATACCAGAAGATGAAGCCTCTGTATTTTTTAGAGTAAGCATTTAGTCTGGCAATGCAGACTAATTAATATAATCCAAACTATAAGCCATTACTGCAAGCTTGAAATGAGCAATTTAATGGACTGAGTTTTATGCAGTTTCTAATGAAAGTTGACCCCTTTGGTTAATCAGAATTCAGAGTAATACAGCACTGTCAAAATGTTACATAAAATTCTTTACCTGAAGCTAGCAAATAGACTGTGGTTAAAGGAGGAAGAGGGAGCAAGTAAATAAAAGTGACCTCATAATAATAAAAAAGCCCTTATAAAACTCTGTTGTATGCATTTGTTCAGGTTGTGTGATATTATTCAATATGCTTTAGAGAAAAACTTTGAAAAAGAATAAAGATATCCACAATCACAAAGACATTTTGTATTTTAATATAAGAGCTGCAAATCATTAGTTTCTGTTTTATTATACCCAGTATAATTCTTCCACTTAGATTTCAACTAAGAAGTTATTAGTTAAGCAAATTGCCTCAACGGCACTTCACATCCAAGAAGGCGTGATAGCCTTTCACTTTCAGAAGAAGTAATAATAATATTGCTAAAAAGAAGCATAAAAACATTGGAACAATTTTAAAAATGTAGGAAGCTGACCCCAAAAATCATAGCGTGGAGAAAATAACAGAGAGAATGTGCTCCAGTATGGTAAAAGGAAATATTACTGAAGATCTGAATTAATACTAGATTGCATACAAGAAAATCTTATTCCTTTACTACTTATGTAGCTTCATTTAACTCTGACTATATCAGATTAATATTTTAGAATTATAGAATCATAGACCACCAAGGTCATAAAAGTCTTCCAGGATCATCCAGTCCAGCCATCCACCTACCACCAATATTTCCACACTAAACTGTGTCCTAAGTACAGCATCTAAATGTTTCTTGAACATCTCCAGGGGCAGTGATTCCACCACCTCCCTGGGCAGCCTGTTCCAGTGCTTAACCACTCTTTTGGAGAATAAATATTTCCTAACATCCAACCAGAATCTCCCTTGTCACAACTTGAGGCCATTCCTTCTAGTCCTGTCACTAGTTTCACAGAAGAAAAGGCCAACCCCCACCTCACCACAATCTCCCTTCAGGTACTTCTTGAGAGCAGTAAGGTCTCCCCTGAGCCTCCTCTTCTCCAGACTAAACAGTCTTAGTTCCTTCGGCTGCTCCTTATAAGACTTGTGCTCCAGCCACCTCAGCAGCTTCACTGCCCTTCCATGGACACATTCCAGGGCCTCAATGTTGTTCTTGTAGTGAGGGATACAGGACTGAAAGCAGTACTCGAGGTGTGGCCTCACCAATGTTGAGAGGGATGATCACTTCCCTGCTCCTGCTGGCAACACTAGTTCAGATACAAGCCAAAATGATGCCACTGGCCTTCTTGCTCCTACCTGAATTGTGACTTCCAGGTCAAGAGATAGCGTACTGCAAGGAAAATTGGTCTGACTTTTAAAGGCAGATGTCAAGAAGGCATTGAGAACCTCAGCCTTTTCTTTTTTTTTTTTTTTTTTGTTCTTTTTTTTTGTTGTTCACATTCTCTACCACATCCAGTAAAACATGGAGATTCTCCTTAGCTCCTCTAACTGCTAATGTATTTGCAAAAAAACAATTTGTTCTCTTTTACTGCAGTGGCCAGTTTGAGTTCAAGCTGGGCTTTTGCCTTACTAGTTTTTTCCCTGCATATTCTAAAAAATTCTTCATACTCTCCCCAAGTTGTCTGTGCCTTCTTTCACAGGAAGTAGACTCTCTCCCGGAGCCTCAGAAAAAATTTCCCTGTTCATCCACGTCAGTCTTTTTCCCCACTGCCTCATCTTATGGCATATATTTTTTGTCCTTTCTCTCAAATATAATGGGAATTTGGGAAAGCTTTCTTCAAAGCTTTCTATTTCTTTTTTTTCTTTCAATGTGAAGTATCATTCTTTCATTGCTTTAGGAAAATGCAAAGGCAAAAATGCACTTATGAGAATCATTTTCTATTCTCAAATGAGAAAACAAATGAAAATAGGGGCAGTTCCTTACTTCCTGATCATGGCAAGAAAATCTATGCATTAAGAATATTATAATAATACCTAGGACAAATGCTTGGTTTTATGAGTGAGATTTTACTTGTGAATGATGCCATTAGTAGACTGATTCATATGTAATCTGCTTCTGTGTATCTCCACTCTTCAACATCTCTACTTACCAGGATTTTTATTAATAGAAAATGTACATTTTTTAAATCAAAATCATATATCATTTTAGCATTAAATGATCCATATTTCTAACGAACTTGATAAATGAAGATGATCGTCATGCCTATATTTAGTAAAAGGAGGCATGCAAAGAAATAGCCACTGAAAGCCTGTGATAGAGTAACCAGTCATTAAACTTTCTTAAGAAAACACTAGAGGATGAAAATTCTCAGTGCAGTATTGCTTCAATTTCTGAAACAATTCATAGAATTTACCTCTGTAGTGGCAACACTGATGCCTCTTCAAAACTCTTCCATTTGGATTTTGTGATTAAATTTGTTCTTCTTTTCTAAGTGGAAGGCAGTAGGGATGGAGGGAATACAAAAATGAACTTGCTCCTGAGCTTTAAGGATTTACGATTTTTCCTATAAATAGCATTTGCATTTCTGTTAATTGTTTTCTTAATACATAAAAAATGTTTCACAGGTACATAAATTTACAGAAATAATTTCAGGTCTTAGCCATGAGCAGTCATAATCCAGCATAAGTGGAATTTACAAATTTTGTAGTCTCCTAATGCACTGCTGTTGGAGGTAGGTTTCTACAATAAGAAGCTTAAAAGGACTTAAACCCGTTGACAACAATTGGATTTGCGAAGAGCATGGAATCAATAAGATTAAATTCTTAAACAGTAGTGTTCAGAAATGTCATAAGCAAATGGGACCTCTTACATTTCAAATAATAGTCATCATATTTCTAATGAAGAAATCTCCACAAATCATGCTTTCTGGTTAATTTAATCTTTCTGGTGATTTCTACAGGAGAAAATTGAATGCAAGAGGACAAATTCTGCTCTCTTTACCCCACTGGAAATGAAACAACTCTGTTCATTTAATAGACTTCAGTGAAATTAACTTTATATGAGAAAGACTAGATTTTGAATTCAGAAATTACAATTAGATAAGAAAACTGTTCAGCAGGAAAACACTCCGTTTGTGTAGATATGGCTGAGAAAGCATCAGTAGCATCATACAGTTCCTGGAGGCTTATAATTGGCAAATGCCTTTCAGTAATTGTCCTTTCCCTCCTCCTATCTTCTGTTTCATAGAGCTAGTCATAGGAAGTGGCTGTATAGACAGAGGATAAATATGCAAACGTAGCAGTGATTATATGTTAGCAGTGACATTTTATGCTAGCTTGTTTTATTTATTTATTTATTTATTTATTTATTTTTGAAGGAAAGCCTCAGTTTTTATTTTTACTAATGTTTGAATAGCTTTTTACTTAGGTATGTAACATGTTAACAGGTGAGTGTGGTAAAAACCCTTTAAATCTATGTTTTGAATACAATCCTAGAATAAGAGACCTGGCAAACTGCACTTCTCTGGGTAAAGGATTCTCCAACAATCCAACATCAATCCAATTTTTGTTTGCCATTCCACTCTGAAGACCTGATTAAGATGACTCCATAATGGTCTCCAAAAGAAAATTGAATGAAATTATTGGGAAAAAAAACATTATCGAGGAAAATAAAATAGCACAGTTAGACATTATGCTACACATTTCTTTATCTAAACATGATGTCACTACTGCTGGCTGTGTCTGTCTGTATCTGTAAGTAGAGAAAAACTAATAATTACTACTTGTAATTATCCATGGGTCTTTTTGTAGGTTCAGAGTCAGTATTTGTCTACCAGCATGCCAGGCATTCTTCCACTGAGTAGTCAGAGGCAGCTAGAGACACCCCAAACCAGAGACATCATCGTTGCTTCCTGAGGAATCTGATCAGTCTTCTTTCATTAGCAACATATTATTCTACATTAGTTACTTTTTTTTCGAGAGGTAAGACTAGACAAAATATTAAGGAGTAAAGGGGCAGATGTCTAAAATATATGTGTATGCTTTTAAAACACATATTTGAACATTTCTTTCATTCTTCACAGGAAACAGTGAGAGTGCATTTTTCTCTAAAATAGATATTTGTGATATCTGGTGAGAAAATGAAAGCAGTGCATGAACTGCAAATGAGAGCAGTAGTATAAAGACAGAGAATGCATTTTAAGTAAAGGGTTATGTTTTCTTAAACCTGAAAGGCAAAATTGTGTAGGTGCTCATGCTCTCACTTTAAGCAATGCAAAATGAAGGAGAACAAAGCCACATTCTTACAAGAAAATAAATCAATACTAACCTAGTTTGCTACTTAGTGAATTTAAGTGCGTCCCTTCATCTCTCCCTGCCTCACTTTTCTTACAAGTATATAGGGATAATGAATCGCTGAATCTATTCAAATTAGTATGGAATTACATTGCAAATTATTTTTTAGGAAAGCCTTTTTTCTCCCTGAACTTTCTTTATATAAGAAAGATTTTCTAGTTGAATGAACTAAAATAGGATTAAATTCTGTCACAATATAAATAAAAAATTCCGTAATTAACGTCTAAGCACTGTGGACACATTTTCAGATGGCAAGGGCACTGTGGAATGCAGGCTTTTATATTTGTTTGCTTATTTAATGCTTCAATATTATCATTCAATACAACAGTAAAATATATTCACATAAATATGTAGAAATTTTGAATCCAAAATCTATGAGATTATGGTGCAAAATGAAAGAATTCACTATACAGAATTATTTTCCCTGTCTGCTCTAAAGAAGCTACCATTTCTTTACACTATATTCATGGTCTAGGCAAAAAGTCAGTCCCATTTCTTGCTTCTAGGACTTTTTCCTAAAAAGTTTGATTTTTTCTTGAATGTGATTTGCAGTGGGCTATGTTTTGATCTTTGACACAGGTTTAAATGTTAAACAAAAGCACTAAGATAAATATATATATATATTGCTGCAACTGTAAGTTTTATATCACATCAGAAGGTGAGCCTTTTATTCAGACACTTCATTATTCCATGTCATGCTATGCCATGCTTACTTCTAAGTTTGGTGACATACATTTTATTATCATACTTCTTTTCCTGGCTTAACTTATCATGTCTTTGTGGGCTTTCTTGTTTGTTTGTTTTGCTTTGTTTTGTTCACTTGTTTGCTTTGGATTGACAGATGTTCATACTAAAAGCATCTCTTTTCTAACACATTCATCTTGGAAATGATTGAATTATCTAGCAGATTATTTGCTAGTATAAGATAAATATATATACTATGAAAGAAAGAACTATTGTACATTTTGTGTCAGCTCAGTACATCATGTTCTATGCATTTAAAATGATGAATGCCTGGTGTTCTTTTAAGTATCAATCAGTATCTATCAGTATCAATTTATTTTGCAAGAAAAAAAGATATCATGAGAATAGAAATGGATCAACATTTATTATGCAACTGGTCTTTTTAGCTCCTCAGGAGCTAGGGGTAGGGGAAATTCTCAAAAAAATGTGCTGTGAAATATCTCATTTTGAATTCATATTCTTATGAAGTCTTATAAATAAAGCATACTGGCTCTGCTATTATTTTCCATCATTATTTAAAGAAAAAAAAAAAGTGCTCATGATCTCCAGGGATTAGATTATCTTCATGTATTATGATTGTTGTTGAATTATTGTATTTAATTAGGGTGTTTTTTTTTCCCTCATTTTGTAGTTCCAAATATATTCTGCTTAAAATTTATGCTAAATATTTTCATTAAACTGAAACGGTTCCCAATTTGATTGCAACGTTCTGAGAAAATCTCAAAGGAATGAATTTGTCAGACTTCACAACCAGTGTGGAAGAGGTGAGATTAACATTTTTTAAAGAAAAAAGAAAACCTACCCATAGTTTATATTCAGCTAATGTACAGAAATTTCTCACCTTTCATATTTTTTTTTTCAAAAGCCTTTGAAACTCTCAGGGTTGAAAAGTAATGATGGAAAATTATCTTTAAAACTGTTAAAAGTTGTGAACTAAAAAGAATCCATAACAGCCTTTATAAAGTTTAGGGAGGTGGTTGTTGCCATAGTTTTCTTTCTGTTTGCTTTTATGAGCTGAACTCAGGACTTCTTCATGTTAAGTGTGCACTACTTCTGTCATATTTCATGTCAGAAGGTAGGGAAAACATGATGTTGAATTTTTATCTATTGTGTCATGTGCTCTATTTTGCATTTTGTGTGAATTTAACAAAATGTAATTATTTTTGTTTGTTTGTTTGTTTTAACAACTGTCTTCCAAATATCTTCAGGAATATTTTAAAATTCCTCTTTCCTTCAGAATATTGAAGGAGCATACCTCCTTGTAATATTCATGGTATTTATGCATTGATAGAATATAGATTACCCATTAACAGAATCCACATTTACCTCAATTCTACAACAAACTGCATTTGATCACATCACGCTGTCTTTCAGTCTGCTTTTCCAAAATGGAGAGATGCTTCCTTGTCTGATTGTCTGAGAAAAGTTCAAAGGCAGAGGGGGGAAAAATGAAAAGAAAACAAGAAGACTAGCATTAATAGAAAAGTCCTCATGCTTTATGGACACACTGTTCTCAGAATATTAATACAGAAGCTTTCATAAATGAGAATTTAAAAGTACTTGTAGATATTATATATCAAACTGAAAAATTGCTTGGGTTCAGCATAAAAGCAATGTAAGTTTGAGCTTGGAGGTAACTAATATGAGAATACTGCTACGAAAGTAATGCCTCTTTTTTTTTTTTTTTTTTTGGCCCACAATTGCAGAGGGGGATGTTGGTGGTATGGTAGTAGAATTGAAATGTTCCCACCAATATTCCATTCCATACTGTTGCTGTGCGACAGATGGCAGCAGAGGGGCAGTCTGACAGAATGGAGTCTGACATGTAAGTGCATATGGGAAAAGGTGTCATTGAATTCCTTCATGAAGAAAAAATGACAGCTAATGACATTCTTGGACACTTGCTGAATGTTTATGGAGACCAACCAGTGGAAGTGACTACAGTGAGGCAGTGGGTGATGTGTTTCAGTAGTGGTGAAAGCGACAGTCTGTTATCTCTGCTGGTGCAGATGTTTATGAGCATGGCATGTAGGTTCTTGTTCATAACTGAAGAAAATGCATAGCTAATGGTGGTGACTCTTGAAAAAATAGTGTTTTGTTGCTGAGAATTTGCTATATGAAATAGTGTTGTTTTTTTTTTTGTTGTAGTTTCCATGGAAATAAATGGGAGGCATTACTTTTGGAGCCACACTTGTAAACTAAAACTTGTCTATTTTTCTTTTTCTTTTTGGTAATTCCTGAAAGGCACTTACAGCTATTCGTTTTATCACCATTTGTTGTCTTCTCTGAAGCCTGTGCAAACTCTATCCTCTTAACCTCTCTCCACAGGTAATTCTTTTTAAACCTTTCCACACTTTTATTTCCTTTCTTTCTAACATAATGATGTCATTTATTTATCTATTAGAACAGAGAAACAAAAATTATACAGTGTTCCAAATACACCCTTGGTAATGTGTTCTATTTATATAGAGAAAAAATAGAAGTGCATTAGAGTAAGATTTTAATCCATTTAAATAGTACTAGCAACTGACCAGTACTAAATGTGTTAAAGGCCTACGTATGTTGTCATCTTATTTCTAACATGATAGAAATTATAGCAACACATTTGGTGTAGTGGTGTCAATACATTTTTGCTATCTAACTCTTGCTGAATTTAGAGGTTTAGCTGTGGACTCCTCATAAATAAATAAATAAATAGCAGTAAAATAAACATTTTGCCACAATACATTTCCATTAATATAGCTTATATTTTCTCATTCTTGACTAATACTCAAAAACAATTATTCATTATGGCATGCAGGGCCATTGCAGAAAAAAGAAACTTCTCATTTTTAATGTAACAGAACTGTATTATTATAACCCTCTATCTATAAAAACCAAACAGCAAACAGTGTTTTCATTGTCATTTAGACTTGCTGGTATCAATCCATATGTTGCTTCTTTCTTACACATACACTGCATTACACAAGTGCCCATAGATTAACTTTTTTTCTTTTTCCATGTTTTCTATTTTAAAACACCACTTAATTTTTGGTAAATGTAAAGGATTTTCATAAGAGTACTAGATTCTAATTTGAGTTGTATTTTTCTTCATTCCTGAACCCTTTTTTAATATTGAATGAGCCCTAGGGAAGTTCGCTGTATAGATCTAATGGTGTTGCAGCATAGCTGACTACAGCAAGATGCAAGGCTGGCATTGTATGTGCTCTTACACAGGATTATTGGACAGAAAAATGGTGTTGGATCTCTATCTAAATGAGTGACTCCAGAAAAAATCTTATCTTGAAATGAGACTCAAACTTTTGATGTTACTTACCTGTTACCTGTATACTTTAGACCTTTTACCTTTTTTTTAACATCATTCAATTTTCCCATTTCAGTCTAATGGCTCACTGCTCAACTGATAGTTTTTACTTTAGACCACAGAAAAATGCTGTGTCTTTGTCATATTTTTCCCGATATTCATCCTATTTTCAAATTCTCTGCCAATCTCTTCTGTTATTCCTTGACTTTTTCATTATCTTGCATTCATTCAATGATTCCTTCTGTCTTTATTGTCATTGTTTGTATCTTAATCCTTCCATAGATGCTTAATTATTCTCTTTCTAATAGATGGGTGCTTAGTAATCTCTAAGACTACAATCACAGACAGTTTTGATAAGACTTTCCAAGGGTAACTTATATATCCATCTGAGGATTCAATTCTTCTCTTGTTCTGCCTTTTCGATAGTCATCAGTACTGATGCAAGGGGGATTCCTACCAATACTAGACCAACATGGACAAAATTTGTAGTACTTTGTGTTTCATTTTTGATTTTTGATCTTCATAAGATTTGAGCAATAGTAAGTTGTGGGGAAAAAAAAATAATCTGTTGCTTCTCCTCTTTCCAGCAATTCAAATTTGCCAAATAAAAAACCTAATTTATAATGAATATAACCTTAAAACTAATTTGAAAGAAGCAAATAAACTGAACTGAGCTTTAGTAACATCCTTCTTCAAAGCAAACACTGAAAAATATCTTAAACTTGTGGTTTCGTTTATACGGTGTTGCACTTGCACTTTTGTAGTCAAAAAGTTCCAAATAATTAATAAAAGTTGGTGACAAAATTTTTTAGTGCAAACACAACTTTGAAATGCCTACTTTTGGTGTTGCACTGATATCTTCTGTTGACTGCAGCCTAGGTAATGTTTTTGTACATTCGCTGAATTTCTATATGAAAATAAAAATATCAGTTAAATTTAGACAGTGTGATAAATCAGGTGTTCACATCCATTTGACTCCTTAATATACAACTTCACAAAAAAAAATTATGTGGGTGATAGTAATGTTTGTTTCCCTTAACAGTAACACATTCTGTTGTCCATGAAAAAGATGAAATTTATATATTTGCGAAGCTCACAGTGTCACAAAGTCCCTCTATTAGAGGCCAGAAACTTCTATGGCCTATATGCAGTGAGTTCTGCTCTACAGTTCTGAGGTACCTTTAAAAGTGCTAGAACAAAGGCTGTTGTGATACAGTGGGAAAAGGAGAGACTGAAGTTGTGGCTGAATAGACACGTAGTAGATCATGCACATCTGCATCTGGAAGATCTGTTCATAACATCTTGTAAAGAGGGCACTTCTAATGCTATTTGAGAGGATTTTTATTACTTCAATCCCTCCTTCTTATTATTTATGTAGAGAACAGTGGAAAATGTATTTACTGAGCATTGTGTGCTGATAGCAATGGAAAGGGATAGACAATATTCTCTGCTTTAACTGGCAATTTTTTGCTAGGCTTTCTCAAAGCCTGAGCTGTAAAATTCAAAATGTACATGTGACAAGGTACCCCTTGTAAATATTGCAATTGCAATTGTTGATCTAATAACTGAACATGAATAAGATCGATTATGTGTCAAACTGTGGATTTACTTCCTCTGTAAGTCAACTTGCCTGATTCCAGTATTTAATAGCATGGGCCACTAAATATTATCTGGCCGCAAATTGCTGTCGTTTTTATTTGGTCACATTCTGCATGAAGTATAAATGCCTGATACATAGGCCTGTAGGTAAACACTTAACATATCAATAAATTAAGAAGTTTTGAAATATTTGGAGTAAGTTCTCTTTTATCCTGTATGGTCATTTTCATATACTCAAGCTACATACAATAGGTAGTCTCTGCATGAGTGATATTTTTATTTGTTAGATTTTAGCCAGTTGATAATATATAGATGAATGGAAACAGGTGCAAGACAGTATAGAACTAGGCTTTTATACATACCTTTGAAGATGTGATGATCTGATCATTCTGGAGCAGTCAATTGGTGTGGCCATGCTATGCATCTGAGAAGAATAAAGTTACAGCTATGTCTTCAAGGGGAATATTATTTTACTTTAAAGCTCAACTTTTTTTTTCATACAGTTGAACAAGGACTCAGTCACAGAACTGGAAATTCTCTTTTTCTCTCCTATTTTTCTTCTGTAGTGCAGACTTAGTTAAATAATAATCAAAAAGATTTTTGTAAAAAGTCATTGAACCTGTGTACTCAAAGGAGATCATTTCAGATGTATTTTTTTCTGTCTCTCTTTACTATCCCCCAATCCCACCTCTCCTTCTCACTTTTTTCTCTGAATTTTGAGTTTGAAACAACATTAAAACCTATATAAACAAAGCTCTCTTTTTCTCTTCAGGAATTTATGGAAAATCCCAAAGAAGACTTTCAGTAATTGCTATTAAAAATACACTATAATTCTTTGTCTAAAAATCATATAATATTTAAAAGCCAGATCTCCCAAATGTATACAGTTTTGATTCCTTATCTGTTCTTTTCGTTCTGTCAGAACATAGAACTATAAGAGACCTCCAGGCTCATCAAATTCAGTATTATGCAATCGCAGGCAACAACATTATACCAATACTTCTATGAGTCGTGCTCAATCTTAAAATTAACTATCTAGGCTTTGGAGATTTCCTTCCTTCCTTCCTTCCTTCCTTCCTTCCTTCCTTCCTTCCTTCCTTCCTTCCTTCCTTCCTTCCTTCCTTCCTTCCTTCCTTCCTTCCTTCCTTCCTTCCTTCCTTCCTTCCTTCCTTCCTTCCTTCCTTCCNTTCCCCTTCCCCTTCCCCTTCCCCTTCCCCTTCCCCTTCCCCTTCCTCTTCCTCTTCCTCTTCCTCTTCCTCTTCCTCTTCCTCTTCCTCTTCCTCTTCCTCTTCCTCTTTCTTTTTTTTTTCCTCACCAGTTAAGATGCAGTAATAGGAACTGTTTGACAGTGAACTGCTGAATGCTATAGATTTGTGATTTTGACCTGAAATTCTAGTCTAGCCAACAAAAAGATAGTACAATGTCTCTGTGTATGTAACTACATTTCAGTTTTTATGGTTAAAGAAGCTGCAAAATAAAATCGCATGAATAATACAGTAGTAGCAGGTAGCTCAGAAATGATAGTACTGTAATTGTGGCAACACAAAGCTAAAATTTGCTGTTAAAATTAACTGTTACTTTTTCCTCCTTTTTTTCTACAATGAACTGACTGATTGTGTATACCAGGTGCTGCAGCTTTCAGTGGATTTCATATAGGCATATTAAAATTAAAAGGATATTTGCTCATTACTCATCTGAATAACAATCAGAATCTGGCACACATTTTATTAAATATTAATGGTATTCAGGAAATTGGACATTTATTTTATAGACTCATGTAGAGGAATATTTACTGCACAAAATGCCCTCAAAGCCAGCAGCAATTTTTGTGGCATTAGAAGGTACGTAACAGAAACAAGAGCATCAAATCATGTCTATTAATGTAAGCACTCAGGTGAACATGAGTATCTGTTTCATTTGTGTCAGTCATCTCCTTCAGTTTTTTAGCATAAAACATAGCTCGCTTGCCAACAACTTCTCTCTCCGAGTAAAGCATCATTTAAGTCAAACCACAATATTTGCAAGGAGATCCTCCTTCTCTAGAGTGTACTAGAGGTATATTTATTCACTTGTTTCTCTTTCCTGCCTCTTGAATCCATAAGCTCAAATAAGATGTCAAGACGCTCTAAACGACACATGACAATAAGAGTGGAAATGAAAATAATAGTATTCTAGGTGAGGAGCTATCAGAGATATATCTGATAGGACCCTATGTCGGCTAGAGAATGGAGTTGGATTTACCTATGCTTGTGTGATTTAAGAAAGACTTTTAGACAAAAGACAGCTTTTAGCAGAATGTAACAAGACAACTCTTTAAGGAGAGAGAATTCCCTCACTGGGTCGGACAGAACGCTCCTTCTAATCCCTACGTTGCTTCAGCCTCCTTTGAGACTTAGCTCCCATTTTCCTGCTCCTCTTCTTTTCCCTCCTCTTCCCATCCTGTTCTTTAAGTTTGTGTCCTGAGGGAAGGTCCACTTTTTTCTCCACGTAGAAGGTTTTCTCTGACCTATTTCAGCAGAAGGATGTTTTTGCAAAAGAGATAAGTACAAACTGCTTCTGAGAAAACACAGATCTGGTCTATATCAGTAGCCAATAAAGGGAATAAGCTGAGAGATCTACCCTTCTCTTGGTATAGATGTTTAGCCTGGTGGCCTGTAACTGTTCACAGGTTATATGCTCCAGCAGTTAGACAAGTAAGTATTAGAACTTTTATCAGAACTCTATAGAAAGGAAAAGCAATGTTCTTGTCTCTTTTCATGCAATAGTACAACCTAAAGTCACCCAGGTAGAACAGAGCTGAGTTAAATTTTCTTTCTGATTCTGAGATAATTTTAAACTTATTTTTCTTCCAAGGTGAGTGCCCTGTCAGCCAGCAAAGTTTTTTGATGGATCAGTACTATCACTTAAAGTTATTCTATTTTCCAAGACGAGTTTAAGTACTCATTAGGCCAATGAGTACTTGGAAAGTATGACACGTCGTAACTTAATTCACTCACTAAATGAACAAGTTGGGGGAACCATCCGAATGCATGGTAATAGAGCCTCCTGCTCTGTGAGAAAATGTTGTATGTGTGTGCGATTATCAATTTTTCTCTGAAAAATATTATGGCTGTTTAGGATAGGAAGAATACCTAGTGTGTTTATGGCAGTAAACATAGGCAGCTCTGGTCACAGGTTGAAATAGAGGGATTCTTGGAAAGTTTCTGATTGGTAGTAGTGTTTCCACTAGGGATTTGGTGGTTGATAATCTCTGTTGTTTTAACAGAAGTGTCCACAAAGACTCTTGGTGACACTTAGGTTTCTGTGTTCTTTTATGGATCTAGCCTAGAAATGGTTACCTGAATTATTACAACTCTTCATATCAAACAGGGCTGGGCTTGAACTATGCTTTTATTTTGTTTTATTTTAGTCTCACTCATGCAACAATTAATAGACTTAATAACTTCAAAACTGGTGCATGAATGTTGTCATTCTAGTAGCAGTTATAAATATGGAAATAAAACTAACTTTGCCTGTTGTTACACAAAAAAAATTCAAATGCTATAGTCATTAAGAAGGGTTAGATGCAGATGCATGCATGGAGACTTTCAGATCACAGTTATTGTGTAATAAAAAAAAAATGCTATTAATCTTGCAAGAGAAAATGTTGCTGCATAAATCTTTGATAAGTTAGTGTATGAGGGTGCTGCTGCTATTAGTGCTGCTTCTGACTGGCATTGTCAATGTTGCTTTTATCTTAATCTGTATATTATTACCACTCTAAGACAAAAAGCCAAATAGGAAAAATTGTACCTCTTATCTGTCTTACCTCATGAATCTACCATCTGTGTGCAATGCAGGTGCATATATATATTTCGTGAAATTCCAATAAAATTATGGAACTGGCTTCTGCAGAAGATAAAACTGGAAGCATTATGAAAAACTCCCACATGACACAGCTCTCCTTCTATTAGATTCCATGCCACTAATAGAATTTCACCTCAAGATCGGTATCTATCACAAATAACCTTCTATTCCTCTGTGAGATTTAGATTAACATGTAAGAAGTGAATGATTTCTTGGCCAAGACACTTTTCTATGTCATCTGCAATATACCAACAGAGGCTGTGCAATGGAAAAAGCTCATTATCTTAGACCAACTATCATAAAAAGCCAATGATAGTGGCCCTTAGAAGCAGGCGTATCTTCTAAAAATATTACTAACCAGTAATAATGAAGTCATTTCTGACACTGCCAGTGTTCTGATCATTAGGGTCTTGGTAATATTATCTTCACTCTTCATTTTCCCTCATCTCCTATTAATGCCAAGAATATCTGACAAAAATAGTTAATCCTTTTTGACGATCAATGTTGCAATTAGCCATGATATTTGTGTTCCTATATTGTTTTCTTTCACCAAAAAAAAAGAAAAGAGGAAAGAGGAAAGAGGAAAGAGGAAAGAGGAAAGAAATTAAGAAAGAAATTAAGAAAGAAAGAAAGAAAGAAAGAAAGAAAGAAAGAAAGAAAGAAAGAAAGAAAGAAAGAAAGAGTTCAGTTCCTGTCTGTGAATAAACAGACACTGGTTCAGAAGTTAATTACAAAGGGGAATTCTAATTCCAGACAGTAACTGTGTCCATATGCTTCAGGATTTGTGAACTACAGATGTGTAATATGTCCAAGAGCAACAACTCCAACACTCTGAAAAAGAAGGTACGCTTAAGAGGTTGAGATTTTTTTTTTCAATATGAGGTATACTATTAGTAATGACTGCTGCTTGTTCTGATTTTCAGAGTTTTGCTTCAGTGATTCCTGATTCAGCAACAAGTGTTTTCTGCTCAAGTTTTTCTCTGATACACATGCATTTTAGCAGAGTATATTACTGTACTACGTTTTGTTTGCAATAAAAGAAAAAGAATAGCAATGTGTGGCTGGTATGCTCTAGTATAGTGTCAACTGAACCTAGATTTTAGACTTCTCAAAAAATTAGGGAGGATAAAGAAGGTATGTGTGTTCTCAGTTCCTTAGTTAGACCAGGAAGTTGAATGATAGCTAAATCAGGTTTCCATTAACTCAGAAACTTTTTTTCCAGAGTTTTCACCAAAGCGAAAGTACTTAGTTTGAATCAAGACATACTTATTTTTATTTTTTTTTTTAAGTTAAATCGGTACATTTTCAGGTAATTTTTAAGTCATAGAAATTTATAAACAAAACCTATGTTTCAAAGGAAGACTTCTCAATGAAAAACTATAGAAAACCACCTAAGTCCCCCAAAACAATGACTAGGCCAATCATTTAGAGCACAGAAGACAGCTAAAAAACAAACTTCTGTGGGGATTTTGAACTAAAGGCTCCCTGTCACTGAGAAGAGAGTCCCTTATCCAACAACTGTTGTTTTGTTCACCCACCACTATGTTTTCATTCACAATAAATCTGTCCATCATCTGTGGCCAGCTGTTCAGTGACGGCACTGTCTGTACTTTGCCAAGTAGGAAGCAAATGTTACAGCCATTATGGCCTATTACTGTTACTTCCTGTATGAATGTGTTGTGGTCTTATCAACTCTTTCTAACTAAGTTATACTTCTAGATAAGTGATCTAGGGAAGGCTATTATAAATTATTCATGTTATCATCTGTTAGAGGAAAAAGTTTCCAAGTTTGTCCTGTGCCCAGGGAGCCAAACCCACAGGACCAGGAAAGGTGCACTCAGGACCCAACAGCCTCAGTGTCTCTGTACATCATGCACGCTCAGCTCGCAACCCTCCTGTGCCCAGGGACAGAGTGGATTTGTGCTCCTTGGGCCCTCTCAAAAACTACTGGCCTCCTGTTTCTCCATGCACACAAGTGCAAATAAAGTGCCTTAACGGAACATCCCAAATATTGTCCGACTGGAAAGAATGGCTGATTGTTTCTGGCCACCTAGTACCTTACATGTTGTATATAGGTTTCTTACAAACAAAGATGCGTTTGTCAGAAGCTGTAACTCGCTTCTTCATCATTCACTCTTTTCTTCCTCTGGAAGTGAAGGAGGACTAACATCCACTGTGGAGTCTTTCAGTACACAGTGATTTTAGGAGTATTTTTCAAGGTATTCTCTCCTACTTTTCAACTGTGTGGTTCCAACCTCAGTATTACATCTTCTCTTTTTTTTTCCTTGATTCCTGTACTTCTTCAAGTAAAGGTAACATATAGTAAGGGACAGTCCAGAGATGAGATTTTATATGTTATGTTGGTTACAAATTTAATCCTTCAAAAAATTGGTAGGAATGAAGGCTAAGATGGGATATTTCTCTGCCAGCTCCTCAAGAAGCGGCCTTTATCAACTTTTAAAAAGTCTTGGTAGGTTTTTAATTTAATTCTTTATAAAATGTAAAAGCATTTATTGAAAAGTTTTGGGTTCATTTGTACTTAAACACACGATGTCTGCTGGTTATTCAAACAGGAATTTGAAGAAATTTTAGGTTTTCTTTTTAAATGCATCTTGGCTCCAAACCCTCAGAATTACTAAAATCAGCAGGGATGATAAACAAAGCAATTGCACTGAGTATCACAAAGAAGGAAATAATACTGTTTTTTTGTTTGTTTGTTTGTTTTGTTTTGTTTTAAAAAGAGATTAAGATTGCTCTAAACTGTAGCAAACTATTAATCTCAGCATCTTTTGTCTATCCTGTCTAGAACTGCACATACAATGAATCTTTACTTAACTAGTATTGTTGATGTTTTGGAGCATTTGGTAGTCATAAATACACTTTACTACAGCTTTGAAGTGTTTTAATAATTTTCACAAAAGGAAAAATAGTTATCTTTATGCATATTGGTAGATTTTTTCAAATTATTTCCCCACAGTGTACTAAACGGTCACCTCTTAACTTACCTAGTTACAGTTACTTTATTTATACTTATAGCAGCAGGGATATTATTTTATATAGCTAAAATAATTAAGTGTGTGCAGTGGTTAAAAAACAGAACCAACGTAATTATTGTTATCAGCTATGCAAAATTGTGGAAGTATTGCAAACAATTGAAAAACGCATTTAGTTATTTTCAATGCTGAATATGAAACAAATGTGGTGCTACTGATCATATGCAATTTGATTTAACCAAGATCTCTTTGTTCACTGCTTATTAGTATGCTAAGTATGAAAAGAGCTAGCTGGGTACATTTGTTTATTTGTCAGAGGCCTACACATGCACAGAACAAAATGGATAAGCTGAGAGAGCACCTACCTTGTTGTTTGCTGAACAGGATAATTAAGAACAAACAAATGCAACAATTTTATTTAGTTCTATCTTTCTTAAGATACAAAATGTGGATGAGCTTTTTTTTTGGGGGGGGGTGTATTTTGATGAAAATGATGAAATTTACATTAAAGCTGAGTTTTTAGAAAGAAAAAATATTGTTGTTTTTTTTGAAGAAAAATGTCATCATATTTGAGTGGGACACAATTGATTTAACAATTCAACTGTTTCTGATATTTGTGATTGTATATTTTTTGTAATCTTGATAGCATATTTTAACACTGTCCAAGTTTCAAATTCACACATCTTGTTATATTGTTTTGTTTTGTTTTGTGGAAGTGTATTTATGCCTCTCCTTAGTCATCACTGTCTACATTTGAACAGTGGACTTTCAGTTTTGTAGCATAAATCTCTTCCACAAGAGCTGTAGTGTCATAATTATCACATATGGCAACAGAAATAAGTGGTTATCGTGGTGGACCAGGTGCTCATAGAATGATTCATAGCACGGTGCACCAGTCAGCTACATTTTTATGAGCAACCACATCTCAAAGAGAACATAGATGACTACTTAAATGAAGGAGTTCCTTTCCTGAAGGCACTATGTCTCACTTTTCAGAGCTATGTTATGGATCCATCATGCTACTGATTTCAGGGGAGGGAGTTCTACCTTTTAAAGGCAATGAAATGTACAATTGAACAATAATTACCTAGGAAAGGTGGTCATTAATTTTGGTCCTTTAATGCTGCAAGCTTTTAAAGTGCCTGTTGGCTTTTGTTAGTTGATAGATTTGTTCCTTCCCTATTCCCTCCCCCCGTTTACCTACAATAAAACATATGTATGAATGTATTAGATGAGTTTGTAGGGACCCAGGATTTTTCATATGGAGTTCTGTCTCTTTCTCTTGAAAATATGTTAGGAAAATAGGCTAGCCTTATTCTTAAAGAAATGTGGAATACTTTATTTCCTTTTTTATCATTCCCTTACTCTTGGGGACAAAGAGTGATAAATATGTTATGGTAAATATATGTCTTTTCCCTGTAATAAAATAACAGCTCTCCTTTTTTTTTTTTTTTTTTCCTTTTTTTCCCCTATAAATATTGAAAATCACATGAACAATTTGGCAAAGAGGCAGCGTGTCAAATGGTGTTGCTTTGGTCTTGATCTCTATGTATCAGGAGCCAGAGAAAATAAGTATTTAATATAACTCAGACCCAGAAAATGATCACTCACTAGTGTTTTTTCGATTCTTAAAAACCTTTAAATAATGTGGAATGCTACCCTTGGTGATTTTCTTCCTTGTAGTTTCAGGTCCTAATAATTGGCCTTGAACATGTTGTGGAGTACTGGAAGGACAAACGTGATAATGGCTGTGTTGCCTTTTTATAATTTCTTGTTCTCACACATTGCCTGATGTCTAGCAACACTTACTTATGGTGTCTGCTTCTTGGTAAAATTATCCAGTAGAAGGCTTAGAGGCTGTGGAAGTGTAGTACAAGTTTTGTTCTTTGGTTGTTTCCTTCCCCTCATGCAAAGACAAAGAGAGCATGTAGATGAATCATCAGTGATTCTTCACAGGCCTTTTGGGAGACTTCAGAGACAGTCAGTGATTAGGCAACAGTGCAGGATTTGGACTCCCATATTTCCATCATACTCGTGATAGCTTTATTGTAGTTTAAGACAGATTTATATGTGTCATTTGGTGTCAGATTTCTGATTTACTATAAACCACATGACACCTACCTGTGTTCAACAGGAAACAAGTGGGTCCACTCAAATAAGAAAACTATCTATGCAAAACACATTGTTCTATTACTACCTGAAGCATCCTCCCTGTTTCTGTAATGGCATTGTGTTTGAATGTACATTTGTCAATTCTCCACTTCTGTTTCTCATAATTGATTATTTTCTTTCACACAGCAGAAAACTTTCCTATATTCTGCCTTAATTCAGTTCTTCTTAACTCTGCAACAGATTACAGGACTAATACTTCACTCTACTGCAGAAACTCTAAGCTAGATTAGTATGCCTGATAGAGTATTACTTCGAGACGAAGCAGCTTCGTCAATACAAAACTTATAAGACTTCAAGCCTGGTCATGCACTACCGGAACTAATCCTAGATTTGATGAAGATGATAGAAATATATAGTTTTATATCACAGGAGAATCCTGTGTTCTGATATTTAATTTTCAGTCATTTTACTGTGGAGCAGGTGTGTCCCTGCAGCCTGCAGAGACCACATGTGACTAGATACACTACAGCCCATAAAGGATCACATGTTAGAGCAGATGGATGTGCCCTGAGGGAAGCTGCAGTCTCTTGGAAGAACTCAATACCATTCTCCATCTACCTGCATCATACAGGGTGTAGGAGGTAAAGAGTTGAACTGAAGGAAGAGTGAAATTAAACCTGATAAAATGGGGGCAATGTGGGAAAGTGATTTTGTTTCTGCCTGTTTCTCACCATCCACCATTCTATTTTTAGTTGACAGCAAATTAAATTAATTTTCTCACAGTTGAGCCTATTTTGCTTGTAATGGGAACTGGTATGTGATATTCCTAGCTATCATATGTGCTTTTTCATATTATTTTCTTCCTCTGCGCTTCTGAGGAAAGGGACTGGAAGAGTGGTGGGGTGGGTGTCTGGCCCTTAGCCAAGGTCAATCCACTAGGTTTCCTATATGCTATTTCTTCTAGATCCCAGTATGTTGTTTCTATGTGTGTTTGAAATTAAGAAAGCCTTTTGTTTAAGGAACATTCAAGAATTAGCAAAATACGGCATATTAACATCATCATAACTCAATATATCATGTTGCAAATAGTTACCTGTAACTGGAGAAATATTTGTTCATGTTAAATCCTAAATGAAAAAGTAGTCGGACAGTATTGTTGAGATGCTTATTGTTCATCTAGGAAGAAAGTCGACCTAAGTTTTGTTTCTTGTTTTAAAAAGGGATTTCAAGACACTGATTGGCATTCAAGAGTTAACATCTGACAGGATTGTTTATATACTGCAACGCAATTTAGAGGCAGGAAAATTAGTCTTCTTGTTAGCTGTACTTCAAGGACAGCTGCACTCATGACACTGATGAATATTTGTATGTCAGTCACTAAACACAAAAGAACAGTCAACAACTCTAACAGTAACAGCAACAATAACGAATAGGAGCTGGGGGAAATAAAACAGGTATCATGTTGTATGGGGCAAAAATCTACAAAACACGATACCATGTGCTTACATAGGATGTGAAATATACAGAAAATGAAAGGCACATAGGCATTCCTGCAGGAGCTAAAAGTACATTGTATTGATCTATTTTTTTATTGATACTATCAGCATAATAATAAAATTACAGATGTGAACTATCTCTATCCAGAGACACTTTTAATCGTGCTTCCAACAGGTCATCGCTAACATGATACTTTAATTTACCTTTGCTTACTCCATTCCATTACCAGTCAAATCAATTTTGGGATTTGCTTTTATTCTAATTTCCCAATAAAAGACATATTTCTTTAATCTTCACAAGAATACTTGGCTACGTTGCTGCTATTAAAGCTTATTTTCTTCAAAGAAATTAATAAAATGACCATTACTTAAGTTAAAATGATGGAATATCCACTCAACCTTTGGAAACAAAACCTTGATGAATGTCGAATGAGCAAGAAAGACGCATTTGTGGCTGTGTTTAAAAGAAGTATGATTCAAAGGCATAGGGCCAAATCTGTCTCTAAGGATGTCTTTATAATGAGATAAAGAATCAGAACAATGATTACAGTAATTCAGAATAAAATACTTTCCAGGATTCCAGGAAGTTTACACAACCTACATTACCAGAAGCAATTAGAATTCAGTGCAACCACCCACTCACTATTTGGTCCTATCATAATTGATCTCACCCAAAATTCTTGCAAATCACAGACACTCTGCAAGTGGTTAGCAGCTATCCTGTTCTTCTTCAGCTAACTATGAAAAAATAGCTTTCTGTTGTCTTGTTTTCACAACAAAAACAAGTGCAATATTTTAAAATGTTCCACAGCAAGAGTCCATCAATATCTATTAACTTATCAATATGTGTGCCTGATATGTATAGCATCCTCTTTCACTTTCTTTTTCCTTCTCTCCATCTCTGTGTACCATAAGTTAGCAAGTTAGCTTCAGTACAGGAAAACAATACAGAATACTTTGTCAAGATTTGGCAAAAAAACTTTATGCTTCAGATTGTTACTGCAAAGGAAACAATTATGAAACTGCAATTATATGCAAGTCTCAGCAAATTTCTATTTTCTTAGAAAGGATATTTTCCTGCTTCTTCAAAATGCCTTCTGGATGCTGCAGGAAAAAATAAAAAAATTAAAAAAAAAAATGTATTCCTAAATAAGAAAATTGCTGACATTTATAGAAATAGACCACATTCAGTGTATGCAAAAGATCAGCATTGCTTGCAATTTACTTTTTGCAACAGAATGATATAGCCATTCAAGGATAAAAAAACACTGATATGAGAAATATTATTATAGGGTTTTTGTTGTTTTTTTTTCTTCAAATGTAACGCTTTGCATTAAATATATATATATATATTCAGAAAGTTCCCACACTTCAAGGTATATTTTTCCTTCAAGGATAATTTCATTAAAATTGAAAAAAATATCTTTCAGATAAATATGTCCCTCAGTTTTTTCTTCTTTCTCAGTTTTTAACTCTTTCTCAATTACAGCATCCTATTGCTGTAGTGCATCAAGTCTTGCCATAGATCTTTTTCTGGAATGCAGATGAAACTACTGAAACCAAGTAAAGATTCACATTTCTGTAAACAGAAAAGAAAGAAACAAGCAAGCAAACAAACAGAAATAAATATAACAAGAAAAAATCCAGAGCACAGGCTTGCTTGATCTATTAGTCTCAGTGCTTTCCATTAAACTGGTGATTTGGCTTCAGGTTTCCAAAAGTGAATTTTGAGTAACAGTCCCTGGGAACATTCAGAAAAACTGTGGAAGGAACAAAGGAAGAAAAATAGCAATAGATTTATGTGGAATTAAAAAGCCTTCATCTTTTCTATTATCCTTGTGGAGCTTAACCAACCCTTACCTGGTCACCTAGAAGGTGTAAACTGACACTGTCTTAAGTTGTCAGTGGACCAATAAAGAATCTACTTTTCATTGTTGTTCATCTTGTATTATGACTGATCTCAGTGTACTAGCTCTTTTCTCAGACCAAAACTTGTGTATATGTTTCTCTAATTCTGCTTCTTGATGTTTGTATTCTTCTCTTCTCTTCTCTTCTCTTCTCTTCTCTTCTCTTCTCTTCTCTTCTCTTCTCTTCTCTTCTCTTCTCTTCTCTTCTCTTCTCTTCTCTTCTCTTCTCTTCTCTTCTCTTCTCTTCTCTTCTCTTCTCTTCTCTTCTCTTCTCTTCTCTTCACTTCACTTCACTTCACTTCACTTCACTTCTCTTTTCTTTTTCAGGTTAGGAGTTAGGTTACCTTATTACCAAACCTTACTGATTAGGAATCACTTGCAAACTATTTTGTCCTTCATTCTTGTATTTCTTATTGGCATATTCTGTCTTCAATGAATGGAAGAGCACAGACGATGGATACCTGACACCTCTCAAGACAGCTTAATCCTAAACCAAGATTTAAATCATTTTCTTTCTGAAAATGAGAATCTTCTACAGAAAAAGAATACACACTTTTGATTACTTTTTCAAAGATAGACTAAACTGTGAGGGTCACATTAATAACTGTAATGTTAGTGGTGTTAACTCTGTCCTAGTTCGTACAGCTAAACTGCTCAGAATACTAGCACAGAAGATAACTGATTGATAACCATGTGATATAAAAGGCCAAATCATAAGTGTCCTTATTTTGTTGTCCATATGCACTTTATTAGTCATACAAAAAAAGTTATTGTTGGTGAAAACGCTGACACAAGTCCATTAAGAACTATGCAGAACATTTTTCAGAGTTTGAAGTACATTGCTCATTTCAAGCATCACAGAATTGCTTTTCTTTTTATCACATTAAATTCTGACCGCATCTTAATATCATCCTTCTACCCTTGAGATCACACTTTTTTTTCTGAATGATTCTCAGCTACTAGTTTGGTCAAGGTTAGAATCCAGCTTGGCTCCTTTGGCACAAATGAAGAATAAATTAAGTCAGAAACTTGAAAAATATTGCTCTTTCTAAAAGAATATTTGATGAGGAAAATACCCATAATTTTATTTTAAGTGAGTTTAATCATAGTTAAACAATCCTGGACCATCAGAATATTTGTTTAATTGAATAGAGACATAGAATGTAGCAGAGGTAATTTGTCAGGCTAAAGAAATTTAGGCATGATTCAATTTTCTTCATACACAAAAATCTACCCTCCATCCTCTGCAGAGAATGTGAAGCCCATTATTTATACTCTTGGCATCATTGTTAGCTGTATTATTGTGGGAACTAAATCATTAAAACGTGCTGTTTAGGTCATTTCACATGGAGAAGTTTTGTGTGGCAAAAATGATAATGATTCTTATTTATACCTTTCTTCATTTCACACAGATACGACACCACTTGAAGATAAAATTTGCTTTCATGTTTTAGATTACTATTAAACTTTTCCAGAGAAAGCCTAACCTTTGTAAAGCATTGAAGACTCAGTAACAGAATCTAAAGCTACAGGAAAAATTTAGAAACGAATTCCAAACTCAACGTTTCTGATAGTATAAAACCGAATCATATTTCTAACCCAGTCTGAGTAACCAGTGAACACATTTCCAAATTTTAAATGGGTTCTCACTCCCTATACTTTCTCTGAAAAGATCATAGATAATACTAAAATTTTTCAGTAATGAAAAGATATCCTTGTCAAGAGAATTAAAAACAAATATAATTAAAAATATCTAAAAGTAGCTCTTGCTGGCTATGGCTTAAATATTTTCCTAAAACAGGGTGAAGAAGTTTGTACAAGAACAACTTCAGACTTTAGTGCTGTCAGTCTGTTACCTCATGAGATCAACACAGTAATCCAAAACAAAATCCAGTGCTGTTTTTTTTTGTTCTCTAAACTCAATGGTAACTGTATTTCTCTTTCTTCATGACTCCTTTGCTTTGGGAAAATGTAGCACAAGGTCCTAAACAATTCAGTAGCAATTCTTTAAGGATTTTTAGTCTTACTGATATATGCACAAAAATGTGTAAGAGAGGAAAATGGAGCAAAAGATTCTTATTGTTTTTTTATTCTCTTTAATATAGTTGAGTTTACAAGTGAGGATACTGATCCAGTAACAGGATAACATCACCTATACTTTTTGCTGACTTTACAGTCCTCTCAATAATTCTTCAAAATATGATACATAGTGATTTCCATTCCAGAAGTGTTCATGCAAATACATTCCTCTTTTGATCAATGCAGACTTTTGAAGTAAGTACAGCTACTCCAAATGTATGTGAACATAATAAAGAATATAATTGGACTCATTGTCTGGATGCATTTTTTTCTTTTTCTAATGTTTAGTGAAAGGAGATTGGCTGCAGTGAATAGATTATAAGAGAGGGATTATCAGAAGAGGAAGCTGTTGAACATGCAGTGAATGTTAGCACTGATCTATTGTATTGTTTTATTCCTAATTTTATGGCTAAAATAGTCAATGTTTACAGTGGCTAATAAACAGCAACAAAAAAGACCTGAAAACACACAGATCAGGAAAAGGTAGAAATCCATGTGCACTTTAAAAAAATTATACTGTATTCACTGTTTAAAGAGCAATAACGATAAGAAGTTCTGTCTGAAAGAATAGGAGGAGTTGTTATGTTGAGGATGCAGAAGGAAGTCCTGTGTCCTAGATTTAGGGAAAAATCTACAACATGACAGCGAAGTGCTTTTAAGAGGATTTGAATGTTGAAGAAGTATTAACTGGCTGCTAGTGGACACAAGAAGATAAAGCCTTCCGAACAGGGGGGTAGAGGTTCACACATGGTGAAAGAAGGTGAATTACAGATGAAGGAAGGGAATAGCTGAAGTACTAAGAGAAGAGAAGTACATGATAGACATGTCAGTACCTTTTTATGCCTCAGTTATTCCCTGAATGACTATTTCTTTCAGGAAATACAAATTAAATGGAAAGGCTAGATTTTGAAGATGTTTTAAAGGAAAAAGTGACAGGATTTATTAACAGCCTGAATGTAAGAGATAAAGCACAGAAAAGTGTCTAGTGTAATAAGTTACCTGTTTGGAGGATGAGAGGGATTATACAGGCTTATGAAATGATGGGAAGGGATGCCAAGGTCAGGACATGTGAAATAGTTATTTGCTTCTGTCTAAGAGGTGTCTATTTCTGAAAAATCCTGTGGTTTTTAGAACTGAAATTCAAAATGTTTCAAGCATTAAAGAAATACAAAATTCACTTACAACATACAGACAAGATGTCATGGTTTTATGATTTTTGGTTATCAGTATTCCACATCATAACATCATGTAGTGCACTGGGAGTTAAAGAGTTAATGCTCCAGTTCCAGGCACCTGTCCGGCAGAGAAGAAGAAATACATACCCCAGGGGGCTTTGCGTGCAGAAAGGAGATATAACCCCTGGCAAGGTCACCTGATGTCCCTTTTTTTGCCTCTCCCTCATCCCTGCTGCTCAACCCGACTGCGCATCTCAGCTCAGCATTATGGTGAGGCCTTTACACCTTTCAGACACACTCTCTCATTTTATTTGATTTATTAGCTCCAATTCTAATTATACTGTATTATATTGTATTATACTGTGTTATCTTGCATTCTGATTCCATATTTAGTAAATTAGTTTGTTTATCCTCAGATCGTTGCCACTTTTTTTAATTATTTGGGGTCCCCTGTTTCCCTTTTCCAGAGGTGCAGATTTGCAAATTCTTCCACCCTACTGGTCATGGAACCAGGCCAATCCAGCCCATAAACCGTTGACAAAAGAAGTGGTTTATATGAGAATAGGAAGGATTAAAATGCCAGATAAAATAAAATGCAGACAACTTTGCTTTAAATTACAAACTTGATTACAAGGTGTCAACTAAGCCAAACTGAATGAGTTTAAAAAAACCTTTTAGCAACAGTGAAATAGCAGAATGCATCTATTAAAACAAAACAAACAAACAAACCAACAAACAAAAAACATTACAAGTATATTCCTTTGTTTTATCTGGCTCGTGAATTTCTATCATTTGGCTGAAAGAGATATGTCCAAATTGTATTGGTGATCACAGGAAGATCTTAGAATGGGAAGAAAATTGTTTTCACGTAAGACAGTGTATCATCTTTGTTTCACGATAAGTCTAATTCTTAACTACAGTGTATCAAATCAGTTATCCTAGATAATAGAAAAAAATCCATTGCTCTTTTTTTCTTGCTTTCCTTTTTCTTTCCTTCTTCTTTTTTAATCTATTATTTTATGGTTCCGATTCTATAATATTAATTGGATCAAGTCAGAATTAATTCCACTGAGACTGCAGCATGTGTCATCATCCTATAAGCTCTTAAATCCCTCTGAAACACCCTTCAAATGTTTTTGTAAGTGGACGATCCACTCCATAAAATGTGTTCTGAGTTTTCATCAAAATTGTCTTCAGGCCTAATGTAAATTATAATGCATGTATGGTAGCTGGATAATGTGTAAAAACAGTCTTGCTGGGAGAGGAAGATTCTATCCATACAAGCATGGAAGATGATCACCGGTCTCAGGTTTTTCAGCCTTGTACCAAACAAGAACTGTTGAAACTCTATAAGAATAATTGGTTTTCACACTCTAATAAAGACAATGACCATCTTCCAAGTTAGAATTTTTTTTTTATTATTTTTTTAAAGGCAGCTAAGAATTATAAATAAGCAACATTTTAGTCAAGTACATAACTGACCTTTTAAGTAGATAAGTGTTTATTTCTGGCCTGTTCTCAGGTTTGGATTAATCTTTACCATGGCACTTAAAAAACACTAGTGGCAAAACTTGCATTTTTATTTAGGGAAAAGGGGAATATGCTTCTTTGCAATTTATCTGTGCTGCTTCTTGAAGCTGCTCCTCTGTTTGAGAATATTGACTCATACACTTGAAGTCTCTACTGGTTAGAAAAAAAAAAAAAAAAAAAAAAAAAA
>JACDJE010000480.1:553854-569440 GCA_016647715.1 Pavo muticus | reverse complement strand
AAAAAAAAAAAAAAAAACAGCAAAAAATTTCACCATTGAGAGAATCAGAACAACTTACTTTTGTTTGATCTTGTTATATATTTGCATTTTTAATCACTTGGCATTTAGGCACTACTATGCATATAACCTGAATAGTTATTTCATATTTAAGGAAATGCGAAGGGAAATGGAATACTAATAGGTTAAAATTGTCTGACTTCCAATTCATCAAGACAGATTTACCTTTACTATCAACGTTAATCAATATCTCCATGAAATGATTCAAATGGAAAACTGAATTTATGTAGAAAAACGTTGGATTTAGTATGTCTGTGAGGCTCTCTTATCTGTCAAGAAATAAAGAAACTGGTTAAGTAGTTTATTAAGATAAAGTGAACTTCAGCAAAACCAGTTTTATGAATATTATGAAGATTATCAGTTGAAGCCACATTATTTTTACGTAAAACTTGCAAGGAACTATTACTTTTAACAAGAAGCTCTTGGATTCATTGATTTAAATAAAAGACATATATGATTCTATATTATTCTAGATGTAAACTTTTCCCGACTTCTGATTTATGTGTTGATATCACTGCCTCATTGGAAGCTGTGACTACATCTATTTTTTTTTTTTTTTTAGTCTTTTATGTTCAGATCTGATTTAATGAGCTTTTACTTAGTGTGTTAATTTCCTGTAGTAAAGACTACCTTCAAGAAGCTTGTAAAATGAAATAGAAAACTTTAAATGAAAAGAAGCAAGGGAAAAATGATGAGAGGAATTTATGGCTTGTTGCAGGATTGCTTGCTGCATAGGAGCATAGCATGGGCCAGACATCAGGCATAGGGACAGGGCAGGGCTAAGCCTGGGAGGAGACGTTATCCTGTAGATGGGGGTCAGAATCAGGTCTAGTTGGGGAAAACAGGGCCAGGAACAGCACTGAGGTGGCAGGCATGGCTATGGGGCCTGGGATGGGTCTGACCTGGCTGGGTGGGGAACATGTCCAGGCAGGGCAGCATCGTGGAGAGCCTGGCCCTCCTGCAGTTTTGCTAGGGCGGGGGCTGATGTCCCCATGGATGGTGTAAGGGCTTGGTCCTGGGCAAGGTTAGGGAGCCTGGGCATAGCTAATAAGGCCTATCAGTTACCTCAGGGCCATGACAGCCGTTAAGTTTTGGGGTTTTTTTGTGATAATAATTTGAAGTGAAAAAAAGAAATTATAATAATACAGCAAATTTCATTAGGTTTTGGAATGTTTCCTCCTACTGTATCTAATTTTATTCTTTTTGTAAGCCTGAATGTTGCTGATTGCATGAAAATATAATCATTTAGCCTGTAAAGATGTCATAGCAGGCAAAATCTGCTCTAGTGTTACCCTTCAAAGCATCATAATCAAACTATACATTATTCACTTTGGCAAAACTTACTGGAACATAGATCTTTTCTACGGTATTTTAGAAAACTTTTCTTTAGAGATTATTCATATCTCCTGTGTCCATTTAAGGAACACAAAATACTTGAACAGCCTTCTTTTTGAATGTGTCAGCATACCTTGTTTAAATTCAGTCGGAAACAGGAAGCATGGCATTGTAGAGAAATAATAAATTATTACATTATTGCATTCATATTGTGTAGTTTTTCTGCTGGATCTTACTTTTTGTTGGCCTAAAAGAGTGGACTAAGGTAGGAAACCCCACATTAACCTCTGTTGTTTCAGTCATATTACAGATCTCAGTAAAAAAAGGATAAATACATCAACAGCATTTCTGCCAAAAATTCTGAAGACTTGGGATGACTTATTTCAAAGACAATACATTGGTATTTTTTAGGGAACTCTAATAATTGGATTTACCCAATAATTTTGTTCAAGCTTTGATTTTGAGTTGGTATGGAAATTCTTTAGCATTACTATTAAAAAGAAACTGAAAAAAATAATGACTTGGGAAATGTCTTTTTTGGGAGGAAGGGGGGAGGGGATATATGCTGAACACAGCATTACAGCTAAAGGAACTTATTTTACCGGAACAGTAATTGTCATTTTCTCTGTGGTCACATGCACAGTACATTTCTAAATATTTTTCTGCCTTTTTTCCTGTCACTTCTTTGGAGGAGGTGAAAGTTTATATCTCAGATATTCATAAATAAAGATTATTATTCAACAGTCTACACATTGAAAAGTTTTGTTTATTAAGCACCATACAGAACTGAGAAGGTAAAAATACGGGAGATTGGGTTTTCAGTGACTGTTGTATCTACTGCATACGTGTGTTGCTTCTGTCTATAAAGAAATCCATATTTCTTGAAAGTGAATTGAAAAATTAATGCATGGAAAACTGATAAGAAATCCAGTAAACACCATTACTGTGTCACTGAAAATTGTCAAAGTAGAAACAGGTCTGATTTTGTGATGAAGAAAGTGAGCACCGTGTGTCTAACTGACAAGTTTTTCCTAAGATATATGAGCGCCCACATGAAGGCTAGCATGAGATTTGAATAGATAGTATGTTTAAAATCACAGTTTATGCTCACTTTGAATTTGATCAGGTTTTCTGCTGGTGAGGGAAATGTGTTCGCTCGATTTATGTCTTTCAATAAAAGGAGTATAGTAAAATTAAAACAAATCTACTAAAAACTTTTGGAATTTTTCTTGAAAGAGCTGCCTTCTAGTTCTTTAAGCACAGTTTGAAAGGATTTTTCTGGATGATAACACATTAGCAGACAATTAAAGAGAAAACCTCTATCATCTGCTACCATTGCTTCCTGCAAATTCCCATTATCAGATCTCCTGTGGTAAGCAGTTAAATTTGGTAACTGGAATTAAAGAGTTAATTGTTGTTGAAATTAGTGTTGATGTTAACATTATAAAGCTTAATGTAATAGTTTAGGTTTTAGGGACTATAATACTTGTTTGATTGTTACCATCTTTATATCTCCTAAGACCAATTGGATAAATACTATTCTGAATCAAGAAAGATTTAACCCTGGACACTTATAACAGTGAATAAAAGCTTGTCTCCTACTCTCTTTCTCTTTTACCTTTGTGAGTTATCTCGTTAATCCAATGTTAACTAGATTAATGTAGCAGAAAAAAGCATTTTTTTTCTGCACTATAAAATGCTTAAGCTGAGTGCTGTGTATATCCTGCTTAGTATTACGAGTATTGATAACCTAATGAGCTCATATCTTCTTTCTGAAAGGAGGAAAAAAAAAAATACCGGCCTAATGATTTCTTTTACAGCCTGCAAAAGCACTGCAGTTAATATATTGCTGTGTGGGAACTGCTCTTTGCAGCTGTCGCTGCATACACCCACTGTTAAGTACCGTGGTGTAGAGAGTCTTACTCTTGATTAACAAGGGGATCAGAGACGGAAAGGCTCAAGTAATGCAAAGAGTGATTTGGAAGAACAGCCTTTCTCCAAGCATAGTGACTGCACTTTCTCCTACGATTTTTTTCTAGGCAAAGACTTCATAGAGATCCTAAAGCTGGGCCAGCTAATGGATCTGTAATTGGTGCTGTAGTTCATATCCCTTGTTCTGCCACGGTTTTCTTTCTTTTCGTTAAATTCTCCTGAAACTTCTCTGAACCCAGTTACATTTCCAGACTGAATGATGAGCTTTCCTATAAAGAAACAATGTATCTGAACTAATTAAATTACTTTCACATTCTATTGGATTTGTTTTGTGAAGGTGAAAAACAACATGGAAGATATACCTAGGTTGCACTGAAGGTAATTCCTCCTATTTATTTCCATGGAAACTACAACTGATAGAAAGAACACAATAGCACTGTTTGATAGAGAAAATTCTCAGTTAAAAAGCACTATTTTTCAACATAGTCACCACCAGTAGCCAATTTGCAGAGATGAGCTGGTTGAAACACACCTCATTTCATGCTGTGACATCTGTGCATAGCTGTCTGGAATGTGGCTTGTCTTTCATGTTGCTGTTAGCACTGCTGAAATGCACCACTCACCACCTTACTGTGCTCATATCCAGTGTTTGGTCTCCATAAATGTTCAGCAAGTATCCATGATTGTCAGTGGGTACCATTTTTCCCACACAGAAGAATGCAGTTGTGTACCTTCGTGTCATGTGCACTCTCGTGTCAGAATCCATTCCGGCAGAGTGTACCTCTGCCATCTGTCACATGGCAACAAAACATAACAGAACATTGGCAGGAAGGTCTAACCTATACTGCCATACCACCAACATCTGCCTCTGACATCATGGGCCAACATAAAAAAATAGGAGGCATTGCTTTCAAAGTAGCTCTAGTATATGTCATAATGTATAGAAGTAGACTATCTGAGTTATTGAAGCTCTTTTCTTCCTACTCTTTAATGCTTGTCATAAATCTACTTTGATATAAGCAGAGAGAACTGACAAAAACATTTGTTTTTTATTTTAAACTAGCCTAACCTCTTGACCAAGTAAGATCTGTTGTTACTGCCTCAGGATTCAATGCATACTTTGTTTTCTTGTTCTGTAAGTATTTTGAAAAGACATTACATTCTTCTTTGGCAGAAGAACAAATACTAATAGCTTACTCTGATAATATTATTCTATACATTTCAGAAACCTAATGGTAATTGTTTACTGGAGTTTTTGACCTTTGCCTGTGTTGCCAGAAAAAAAATTTGGCACAGAAAGATTAGTGTACAGAGTCACAACTTTTAAGAGTATCAGGAAAACAGATGAGCTGGTTAAGAAACCTATTTATATTTATTGTTAAAAAGAACATGTATTTATGTTGTGTGGCTCTTTTTTGAAGAAACACACAAAAATGCTCCTTAGCTTGACTGTACATATTAGTATAATTCACTAGGGTTATATTTGCATCCACTTGCACTTCTGCAAGTACGTGTGTCTATAGGAGCCTTAGATTTTCAAAAATTGCTATCTGTAAGACTCATTATTATTCACAGGTATGGTTGTTCTTTCAAATTATCGCATTAAAATAACCCAACTTTGTAATAATATATGGTCTACAAACTGTCCAACTGTTGCAGTGGCTATAACAGCAACATGGATTCAGTGAATGGACATATGGTTATATTCAATTAATTACTTGAGCATTGGACTGTACTGTATAACCGTATACATGTAGAGAGTTGTCACTGCAGATGCTGTGATAGAAACAAAAGTAGTGAGTTTACTTTAGGGAAGCATATTGCTGATTTAGGGGTGTAATGGTCCCTGACAAACTCATTCATATTACTGTTGACGTAATAGCACTAGTTCAGGAACATTTTCCTTAATTGTCTTTTCTTGTTGTTGACAGGTTTTGTTTTCTCAAACAAAATCAAGGAAAAAAAAAATGTATTATCCCCAAATAAGGCTATTTAAAGCTTTCCTAATTTTGTAAACATAATAGTTTTATTCAGACATGCTTGTATTGGTGGGTAAGACATCTGATTTCAGAATTGCTATCAGGGGATTTAGCGGGTTGTCAAGCTCTAGGAGGTTGATGATATAGTCTCTAGAACCGGTTGAATTGTTTCCCTGTGAAAATAAATTATCTAAACAATTACGCCTTCTTTATTCAGTTAGACAATCATTTATCAAATGAGTTTCATTCCTTAAATGTGATTTTTATGCATAAATGTAATCTGAATAGTTTAGATAGCAGCTTGCAGTCTACGGGGTATATGTAAGTTGTCCACTGTGACTATACTTTACCCATTATTTGTGGTGTGTAATTGGTTTCATCAGATGTTTTTTATTGATCATTTGACTGTTTAGGAAAACCATGTAACTGACAGTTTTTAAGCAGAGGAATAACAAATTGAATGTTAAAATGATAATAGCACTTTTAGAAGTAGTATTCAGTTTCCAAAATTTCGAGAACCAGTGCAACTTCCAGAAACAAACAGAACGTACTTCCTGTGACAAACCTCTGGTGCATGTGACTGCTTATTTTTTATAAAATGTTATTATTTAATCTGGTTTCCATCTAATCTTCTTTTTCCTGAAAACAAAACAAAAAACTATTAAAGTAGAGATCATTAGTTTTAAGGCATTTTGTCTTGGTCTGCCTATTTTGTTCCTGATTTTTTTTACATTGAGTCAGCATAAGAAGCCAATGCAAATTATCTCCCCACATATCTCACTGTGCCCTTTTTGGGAATAATACTTCCTCAGAATTTCCTTGTCCAGTTAGGAGGTTAATGACTTTTGCTATGGCAATTCCGTGTTAGTATTAGAGAACACCTTTGTGAAAAGTGTATTCCAGTATAAGGCTATTTCAATTTTGCAGTTTTATTAAGGATATTTAAAAATTGTAAGAGTTGTTCAACCAAGAAACTGATGAGACTAAAACCTTTTTTTCCATATCTGGATTTACTTTAAATATTATGTAATGCAGAAGCACATATTGTTTGAAAAGTTTTAGTCATGAAATAGTTAATGAGAAAGGAATAGTTTGGGACCTACTAAAGGTCTTCTTTACTTCTACTTTCATTAAAATGGCACTAGATAGAGCTAGCTTACTGAAGCACAGTATATTACAAATGACAAGGACAGTTTCAAAACTGAAAATGTATTGGAAGGGAGAATAAAGGATACATTACTGTCCACTGTAAGATGACAATGTCTTTTTTTTGCTTGATAAATTTTTGTTCAGAAGCAAATGAGTTACACTCATCAAATGAAAGTTTTTTCATTGAATTATTTTTCTCTCAGGCAGCTGTAACATGACACAGAGGGAAACAAACAGCCTTTTCACCAAAAGACAAATAATTCAAACACATTAGCACTGCACTCAATAGCCTGTGCTTATTCATGACTGTTTGAAATTGTGTCAGAGTGAGATGGCTCCTCAAACTGTTCGCTGCAAATTTTTGTTAATGGTTTCCTTTACTCCATCAATCACCCGATGATTTCATCTTTTGGGAAACTCTTCCCAGTTCAAATGCCATAATCTTCTGGAGGAGAAACTGCTGTCATGGCCAGGGAGCTAAACTGGGACTTGAGTAACTAGGTTAAGATTCTATCTCCATTCATTTTAACCCTGAGCATAAAGCTTATTGGGTGTATTGTTTGTTTGTTTGTTTTTGTTTCTCCTACTGTTTTTAAAAGAAAGTTAATAATGTTAATAATGTTGAAGTTAATAACTTCTCTCAAAAATTCTCATCTCATTAGTAAGTTTGCTTGTTGTAAGTACATTGGAGAAAGGACCATCGCTTATATCTTGCCTTCCCTAAACACTGAAATTGTAAATCACACTCCCATTGCTGTAAATAAACATTCAAATTTATAGATATTCAACAAAGGAAGTGAACAGTTGTGTAAGGGATTTTTAGTAGTTTCTTTGATTTTTAAGGAAGCTAAAGAGTTACTTCTGAAGTTAATATTAGTAATTCTTTAGTCCTGATTGTAAGAGGGTAAAAAAAAATCAGTTTATTTATTTATTTATTTTTAAGCTCTAGGCTTTAACATTTGAAGGGGATGGATAAGAAAATACAATAATTGCTTTAGGTCACTTCTTCCTATATTTTGTTTCTCTCATATTCTTGCATGTGCTAGATGCTTTGTGGTGGTTTGACTTGGGCTGGCTGTCAGAGGCTCACCCAGCTGTTATCTTTCTCTGTCTCCTCAAGAAGCCAGGGAGACAGTAAGAAGGAAAAGGTTGTTGTGTCGAGATAAAGATAAGTAGATCACTTTCCAGTTACAATCAAAGGCAAAATAGATGAGGAAGATTAATTTATTGCTAAATAAAAATATGGTAGGATAGTGAAAATAAAATGGTAACCACCTTCCTTCATATTCCCCTTCTCCTCAGAGCAGTCAGGGCAATGGGGTACAGGGCCAAGGTCAGGCCTTAACAGCTTCTCCTCATCACTCCTTCCTCAGGAAACTCGGCCTCCCAGCAAGTGGCAATCCATTACAGACTGGTTCAGCACTGGCCCTTTACACGAGCTGCAGCTCTTCAGAAATAGGGGGCCCCAAAGGGGGCTCTCCCAAGGGCTGCAGTTCCTGCCTGGAGCTTGCTGCCCTGCGGGCTCCTCCATGGCTGCACAGGGCGATTTGCTCCTTGTTGTGCCTGTGGGTTGCAGGGAGACTGCCTTCTCCTCGGTGGGCCTCTCCTGGGCTGCAGGGAGGTGCTGCTCCTTGACTGGAGCTCCTCCTGCCTTCTTTCCTTGGTGCCTGCAGGGCTGTTTCTCTCACATTTCTCACTCCTCTCTCAGCTGCTGTTGTGCAGTAGTTTTTACCTTGAGTCAGCTCTCCAAGAGCACACCCAGCATCATTCATGGATCAGCTCTGGCAGCAACAGGTCCCTTTTGGACGTTCCTTTTTGGAAGCTCAAGAAATGTTTAGATGTTGTACTAAGGAACATGGTTTAGTGGGCAAATACTGGTGGTAGGTAGACAATCGGACTGGGTGATCTTGGAGGTCTTTTCCAACCTTGGTAATTCTATGACCCTATGATTCTATGATTTGAGGCTGGTTCTGGGCTGCCATGGGGCAGTGCTGTGTTCTTCTCATAGAGGCCACCCTTGCAGATCCCCTGCCACTAAAGCCTTGCCATGAAAATCCAATAAAGCAATAATTTTCTCCAAGCTATATAATCTGCAAGAAAGCAGTTCAAGAAAGCTATTTCATTATTTGACATTCTGAAAGAGTCCTTGCAATCTAAAAAAAACCTATATATATATCAAGAGGCAAAATTTTGCTTTTGTGTGTTGTGTAGAACTGTTGGACGCTATATTTTATTTTCTAAATATTTTTATGGGTGTTACGCAAAACAGCTAAAGAAAATGAAGAGACAGCATAGCATTCAGATAGAACAAATTATATTGATCCCGTTTGATTTCATTACTAAATGCAGTAAGAGCAGACAATCTATTTAAAAGAAATGAATCTCTGAAGAAAGAGTCTTTGCTTAGTACTCTGAGTACACATAAGAATTTTTGGAATGTACATTTATAATCAGACTTCTTAATGACAAGTCTAACAACCTAATATCTGGGTAAATACTATATCACAGTATCATATAATTTTAATAATTTATATTACATTGTACTTCTCTGTTAATCTTTACAATTATATCATTATGACAAATTAATTTTTCTCCTTGCAATTTCTTTGTCAACTTTCTTTGTCACTACTACTTCACTACTCTTAATGGAAGAAAAGAGAAGGCAATTTCATTGCAAGATTAAGTATATTCAATTTTGGATAATCTGTTTAAGGCTGGAATTCTTGTTCTGAAAATCAAGCTAGAGAAATGCTATACTAACTGGACACCCAGGTGACACAAATGTAGCAAAATGTGCCGGGTGAAGCTGGATTCATATCCTTTAGGATGTTAAGTACTGCTATACTAAGTGAGGAAAGCGTTGCATTCTATGAGATCCTTATATGACTTATCTACTGAGAAAAAGTGAGGTTCTAAGAAATACTTAGGCTTCAGTTGATGCAATGGTCATATGTGGTTTACGGTTTATATAGCCTCACAAATTCTGAATTTCATTTTTGATCTATAAAGAACGAAAGCTAGGCTCTGGAAGACTAAGAAGTTGTAAATCATACAATCCTCCTTGAGACTGAAATAAGAGAACTAAAGGTAAAAAGTTGAATTTTCAGTCTTGCTTCTTGTACAGAGGGGCAATTTAACAGTATGTTGAATAGGGCTGTCTTGTCTGTTTTCACAAGTATAACATAGAATTGTAAATCCAAATCAGGCAGACTAGCTGTAGTCAGGGAGATAAGATATAGGCCTTGAACAGTAATATGAATCTTGATTTTGCTCGTTTGAAAGCACCAGAAAATATTAAACTGCTAGTAAACTTCTACCCGTGTCAGTGAAGATATTACAATCTAAAAAACATAAAGGTTTGAAAGGTTTAAAAACCATCCAGTCTTCAATACTCACAAAGACTGAATGATTCAATGTTTCTGTCTGTGTATTGCAGCAATGAGAGTTCTAATGAATAGTGAGTATTTTCCTACTGAAAGTCTAAAAGGAAAGAAGCATTGATTGGAAATGACTTGAAAGTGATAGATGACATGCAGTTAAACATTTTTACTCCATAGTTAACCACAATAAGAAAGAAAATGAAATTTGCTGTGGGGTTGTAAGCAAATTAAAACCTATTATTTTCCATATTACTCGTACATTTAGACTTTTTTATTTCTTTATCTGATCTCATGGTTAATGAATAGACAATATATAAATGAAACTAGTGCAAAACATAGAATTAAATTTTTTGACTTGCTTTAATAGACTTATATCACACTATAATATCAATGGATTTCATTTTAAAATGTATCCAGGTGGCTTTTTTCAATGTGTCTCTTTCTAAGACTGCAAATCTTTATATACAATTATCCCAGTCACTATCAGTCAAGATTTCTTTATGGAAAGTTTTACTTGATAAAAGGGAGGGTTGATGTGACCTGCATATATAAGTGTTATGCTTTACTACGTTAAGGGAATAGAAATTTTTCATTTCTATTATTCTCAAGAGAAGCGAGGAATATGAATTTTGAAGACAATTCTTTCATATTGTCTTTGTTATCTTGCTTTTCGATTACTCAATGTGATCCTGGTAATTTTATAAAAATTCTCTTATCAAAGAGATTCAGTGCTTGGTATGTACATACCATTATATTGGCATGCTCGAAATCACTCTTTACTTTTAGTTCTGCATCTAAGTGGCCCCTATCTTGCTTTGTGGGAAGCAGAAATTATTATAATAGAATGAATGTATTACAGTCTATTTGTGCTGGGATTTAATTGGTTCCAGTGGAGAGTAACACCAGTAGCACTATACCTACTGTATGCATTTTTTTTTAACTTTGCCTTTTCTACCACAGCAGAATTGATCAACTTTTCATTGACCAAGGAAAAAAAAATAGTGAGCACCTTATCCTAAGAACAGTGTGATTACTATATAAGTTAGGAGAAGCTTTCTTGGTAAATCATTTAACAATCAGAATAATCACTGTAAATTTATTGACTCTTTTTTTTTGGTTTTATTTACTGAGTCTAACAGAGAGTGAAATCTATTTAGGTAATTTTCACTGATCTGATGGCTGTTTTCAGCTCTGAGTGATCTTAGGATTTTTTTTCCTTGACATAGAGCATAAACAAACACAACAAGCTACAACAACAAAAACTTGGAAATGATATGAAAGTGATAGATTAAAAATTTTTACTCCATAGTTAACCACAACAAGAAGTGAAGGTGATCAAATACAGTACAGGTGCTCCACAAGGCTTTGGAATCTCCATCCCTGGAGATCATCTCAACCAGACACAGCACTAAGCAGTCTTCTTTGACTTCAAAGTTCATTCTGCTTTGAACAGGGCATTACTGAACTTCAGAAATCCTTTCATACCTACGTATTTCTATGTTTTTTTTGTTTTGTTTTAGTTTTTGTTTTTGTTTAAAAATCTCAGTTGTTTTGGGAAGGTGACATTTTTTAATTCATATGTATTTTTTCCTAATATAAGGAAATACGCAGTCTCTAACTGGTGTGTTAAGGAGCACTATGAAACAACTTTTGTAGCAGTAACATAAGTTACCTGCCAAGTTTCCCACTGTTGCATTTCTTGAAAATTTAATAACTTTTTCAGAAGGTTAGCATTTGGTTTGATTGTAGTGGCTTTGTTAATAAAAAAATACATTCTGATCTTTGGCCAGAATACTTATGGCTTGTTTCACTTGAGCAAAAATTGTTGTTTATTGTAGACTAAGTCTCTCTTTTTCATTTTCAGCTGTAATTGATAAATGCTGGCAGTTTCATTCTGCCCGTTTTTCTTAAATCTCTATCACATATAATTTGTAAAATTTTGAACTGGTCTATTATTTCTATTTCCTTTTGTGACTGAGAAAAAGATAAAGGAATCAGGAGAAAACAAAAAGCACATTTCCTACCAATGTGAAATTCTGAGGATGTTTGAACAATGTATATTTTTTTCATGTTTGCACAGATGTGTGAATGCTAAAAGTATTCTGAGCTTCATAATCTGTGCTTAGGTTCAGAATATGTTAACAAAAACTCTGTTATTGATTTGAATTTGGTGCTATGATAAGCACAGCTCAAAGTTCAGCTAGGGGAAATGTGAGTGTAGAGACTGTAACTTGAAATCTGATAGGTTATTTTTGTCCTTAAACCTAACTTTTTGAATAATGGGGCAGCATTATAGTAAAGATGTGAAAAGACTTAGTAGGATATATCAGCAGGAGATTCTAATATCTGAAGTCTGTTCTAATAGTTTATTCTGTTCTTAACAGTTTGGAATGGCTAGTGGATTTTCATTTGAAATTGATGTGTATGTACTTCCTGGCCTTCCTAGTGGTGGAAGGTTCTTGGAGCAAAAGAAAACACCAAAGTAATGTTAAAATATTCAAATTGTTCCCCAGGATTTTTTCTTATTCTTTCTTGTCTCGGAAAGCTTATATTACTTTAGGACTGCTAAAGGCAAAGACCTGTACATTTTAATTCAGCAGATGTGTACAAAATAGTCTCTCACAGGGTAAGAAGTTCATGCCAAAAAATTGATGTGTTGAAATGGGTGAGAAATGTGAGTAGTATTCTTATGTGACATATATAAATACAATAAAATAAAATAAAAAGATGTGAAGCTGTCATTTTTAATTTGTGCAGTGCTTGACAATGTCATACTGTAGCCACTGGGATTTCTGAGAAAGGAACAGACACCCAGGATTTCACGATAGGTATATATGCTATTTTGCTGCTTTAATATTTTAAGAACCAGAAGGAAGAGATATTTTTGAAACTGTCCCAAACTTTGTATAAGCACATTTTAGCAAAACTGGATACATAATATTGCTAAAATCTTATTTATAAATTTAGCTCATGAAATGGAAATAGCTTTTGAAATAACTGATAAAATTAATTTCATAGTTTCTGATTTCCAATAACCTAACTAGTGATTCTAAAGTGGAATTACTGAGGATATAAACTAAGGAATAGTGCAAATAGGAAAAGACAGGAAGCTGAAGTACAAAACAAAGTGAAACAAATAAGATAAAGAAATTATATCAAGAGATGGATTTTGTATGTGTGCTTAGAGTGAGTGAAAGTTTAAGGAAATAATTTGTCCCCTCATTATGTTTAGAACGTGATACAAGAGTAGTAAAGAATGTTATTTATTATTAGCATGCTCTATTTTAAATGGTCACTTATAAGAAGATGGTTAAGGTGAATGCAGTCAATCTTGAAAGGTACATAGATGAAAAAATAAGATAGAGATGACCTACAAGATTCTGACTGTTGAGATCTACTATATAATGTTTATGGAAGTCATACATAGGTTTGTGTTAAAGAAACTGTGGGGGACTGAAGAATCATAGAATCAAATAATTATTTAGATTAAAAGAGACCTTTAGAATTCATACTGTCCAGCTGCATCTTGAACACCTTCAAGAATGGAGTTCCTACATCCTCTCTTGTCACCTGTTCCAGTATTTGTCCATCTCACAGTGAAAAAGCTTTTCACTATATTGAGATAAATTTCCTATGTTGAAGTTTGAGACTGTTTCGTCTTCTCCTTTCTTTACGCATATCCAAGAAGAGCCTGGTTCTTTCTTGTCCATGAAACCTCACTCAAGAGCTGTACAATAGTAAAATACCCGCTTAGATTTTCATTATTATAGATGAAAAGGCACAACTTTTTCATCCTGTCTTTTCTTGTCCCTGTCCATCCTGGTGACATTCCAGTAGATTTGCTCCAGTACATCAAGGTCCTTCTTGTAAAGGGGAGCCCAAACTGGACACATTAGTCCACGTTTAGTCCCACTGCAGCAAAACAGTGGCAGAATCCATTGCATCAGGTGTCACTTAACTTGACTTTGCAAGGTTTTCAGATCATATCCTACAGTATTCTTCTATCCAAATTTGGACATAACCATCTGGATCAATGGGTAACTGGAATAAAAAAATGGGTTGTATGTTCAAGCTTGGAGGTTGGTGGTGTTTAAGGGACTGTACTCTCATTGGAGACTGGTAGTAGATGCAGTACTGCAGGAGTCCATCCTGGAGCCAGTCCTGTTCAGCATCTTCATCTTTGACTTGCTAGAGGTGATGCTCGGCATTCTCATCAAGTCTAGACATAGTACCAGATGGGAGACTGGTCAATATGCTGGAGAGCAGGGCTGCAGTCCAGCGAGATCTGGAGAAGCTGGAGGAATTGGTACACAGAAACCTCATAAAATACAATAAGGGCAAAACCAAATGCCACCTCTTCCCAAGGACACAGGAAGAGGCTTGCTTGGCTGAAAGCAGCTCTGAAGAAAGGAATCTGGGGACTGAACATGAGTCAGCAGTGTGCCTTGGCTGCAGAGACAGTCAGCAGTGTTCTGGGAGGTTTTCAAAGCAGCACGGATAGGACACTGAGGGAAGGGACTAACCCCTACTACTTGGCATTCAAGAGACCCTGTCTAAAATACTCTACTCAGTTTTAAGTCCCTCAGTACGAGAAAGTTATTGGCTAATAGGAGTGGCTTCAGCTTGGAATCTCCAAACTCCCTGGCTGGGACTGAAGAACTTGCCCTGTGATGAGTGGCTAAGGGACCAGGTCTTCTTCAGCCTGAAGAAGAGATCACCTCAGCAGTACTTAACAACAGTACCCCAGTGCCTATAAGGTGGTTATCAGGAAGCTCGAAGGGAGCTTTTCCCACTGGTGCAAGGTGGGAAGATAAGACACAGTGAGAGTAACACGAATTCAGACTGGCTATTAAGAAATACTCCTTCACTCAGAGAATGAGCAGGCAGTGGAGCAGGTGGCACAGAAAGGCTGTGTAGTGTTTGTACTAGGATGCTTCCAGGACCCAGTGGATGAAGTCCTGAGTAACATGGTCTGACAACAACTCCTGCAGAAGCTGGCAGTCTGTGGCTTGTACAGGTACACTCTTGGCTGGGTAAGGAACTGGCTGGAGGGCCGGGCCCAGAGAGTGGTGGTCAATGGAGCTAAATCCAGCTGGCGACCGGTCACGAGTGGTGTTCCCCAGGTGCTGGGGCCTGTCCTCTTCAATATCTTTATTGATGACCTGGATGAGGGCATTGAGTGCACCCTCAGTAAGTTTGCAGATGACACCAAGTTGGCTGGAAGTGTCGATCTGCCTGAGGGTAGCGAGGCCCTACAGAGGGATCTGGACAGGCTGGATGGCTGGGCTGAAGCCAATGGGATGAGGTTTAATAAGACCAAATGTCGGGTCCTACACTTTGGCCACAGCAACCCCAAGCAACGCTACAGGCTTGGGGTGGAGTGGCTAGAAGACTGTGTAGAGGAAATGGACCTGGGGGTGTTGGTTGACGCTCGGCTGAACATGAGCCAGCAGTGTGCCTGGGTGGCCAAGAAGGCCAATGGCATCCTGGCTTGTATCAGAAGTAGTTTGACCAGCAGGAGCAGGGAAGTAATTGTCCCCCTGTACTCAGCTCTGGTGAGGCTGCACCTTGAGTACTGTGTCCAGTTCTGGGCTCCACACTGCAAGAAAGACATTGAGGCCCTGGAACGTGTTCAAAGAAGGGCAACAAAGCTGGTGAGGGGTCTGGAGCACAGGCCTTATGAGGAGCGGCTGAGGGAGCTGGGATTGTTCAGTCTGGAGAAGAGGAGGCTCAGGGGAGACCTTATTGCTCTCT
>JACDJE010000480.1:518844-552812 GCA_016647715.1 Pavo muticus | reverse complement strand
AAAAAAAAAAACTTTTTAAGTTAAAAATTAAAAATTAAAAGCAATGTATTCAAGTAAACAGAAATCTAAATTATACTGCACTGAAGTTTTTGTTTGTTTTTTTTTGTTTGTTTTTAATTAGTTAAAAAAAAAAAGTATCCTCATAGTTTACCATGGAAAAAAGAACTAACAGGATTACCAAGAACATAAATCTTTAATAGAAAGGTCATGTAGTTCCCTTCCAAAAGATTTTAATTCATAATGTACTCATTGATAGATTGATGCCAAAATTTTCGTCTTCCTTTATTTTCTTTTTCTTGAGCAGAGCAGAGAGAAGTTTAGCATTGCCGTGCAACAGAAATGCAAAGGAAGTGACATTTCTGTAAAGAAGAAAAATGTTTTGAAGGAACTGCTTTCAATGTATAAAGTAATATCATATAACACATTCAATTTTCCACTTTTAGTCAAGCAGCTTCATTCTTCAATTGACTATGAAAGTACTTGGTATAGTTTTTTTCCGGCTGTATCCAAAGTCTGTTTTCTTTTAACAAGATTTGGAAGGCCTGCATGAACACCGTGATGTAAGCAGTGCTTGCCTACATATCAACATAAAACCAATAAATCAATTAAATCTTTCTTTAATCTCAGCAACTGTCTCCACTATTACTGAAAGTTCTTATTTCTGCTTTTTTGTTTTTTGTTGTTTTTTTCTTTGAGGGGTGGGAGGAGTGGTGGGGAGGGGACACATTAGCTAAAAGCATGGCGTTTTATCATGAATACTATAAATACAGAATGTGAAGGACTGTAATATGAGTTTGAGGCTGAACACAGGAGTAAAAGAACAAACTCCCTGGAAAAGGAGTGGAGGGATCTATACAAACGGTGGATTTCTGTGTATTCTGAAGAAGATTTTGACCATGTGGTTATTCTTTACTAAGTTTTGCCCCTAAAGGGAAAGATGGCCATGGACTTCAACAGTTATAATTGCACCCATACTTTCTGATCAAGGAGATGAGCTGATTTGCAGAACTATAAATCTTGGAGTTAATGCCAGCTGTAAAAGATTATTTTCTTGGAGTGGGGATTATGGGATAGGACTGGTTCAGAGTCAAGCTAGCATGAATTAGAACAAATCCAGGCTTTTCCTTAGGTGCGCAAGGACTCAATAAGAAGTATCCAAATAATTGCTGAAATTTCCCTATATGTATCTGTGCTTGCCCTGTATTGAAATATTTTAGATCTGCTCTCCAGCTTTACTAGGGATACAGTCTACTTTTATAGTGCTTCTTAAAACAGTGTACCCTCAGTATCTTCAAATGTATTTTTCCTTCTCTTCACTTAACTCATTTATGGCTCTCCTTGGTACCGCTTCGTACCTTAACCATTGTTAAGGTTGAATAATATAATCCTATCTAGGAAAGTCCAAGGTTTTGTATTAGCTTGCTTCTCTACTTTGATGTGTTTTTTGTTATTGTATTGACATAGAATTGACTACAGAGTTCATGATAGAGAAGTGTGTGGGAAGATATGGATTGCCAGTTTTGTGTGTTTTTTTTTTTTATTTCCAGATCTTTGTTCACCGTCAGCAGATGTGTGTGCAGTTTGTAGTCCCAAAAATTCTTCAGCCCATTTGAGACTGTCATGTAGTTAAGAAGCATTATACTTCAATTTATAAACACAATGATAGTCTGTTTTGAAATAGCAGAGACAAATTAGGCTAAGTAGAGAGAGATTGGAGGTTATTTACTAGTCTTCTCTGTCAAAAAGAAAGCATGGCTGTGGAATCACAGTGCATCTGACAATGTGTACTATTATTTTTGTTGACAAATACAGAATGTCTTCAGCCTGATGATGAGTAGGTTTAAAATCTCTTGGAGACAGAGGAGTTTCAGATAGGCATTCCTCACTTCTTCCCCTTCCAATGAGAACAAGTTGAACTGTGGCTGTCAGCAAAGTTGACTGCTTGAGTTCTGTTGTCTTTACAAAAAAGAAACAACAGAGAAGAGCATAGCTAGAGAAGCTATCTACTTGCTCTGTTTGTGTTACAGTTATTAAAAGAAAAATAAAATTTTTCTTGCCTATTGCTTTAATCAATCCTAAGCATATGTATAAGATAATAAAGTTTGGAACCTACTAAAGCCATTTGGGCTAAACCTCAAACTTCTGACTTAGAATATGTTTGATTAAATTATAAAGGTTTATTTGTAGCCAGATAAGCATTTGGAACTCCAGAACACAGATAAAACTGATTCAAATGTTTCTGAATACTATCATTCTTCAGGTTAGTGAAATTCTCCATTGCTATGATGTCATCAACAGTAAGAAGATATTTCTCATATATTCAGTTGTTCCTTTTATTGCAAGAAGTTATATTGGTAGGAGAAAAAAAATATATAGCAACTCTTTAGCCTGTGTAAAACTGAAATTCTTGCAGAAGCAAAAGCACTTCAGCTGTTTGAATTAATGAATTCTGAGTAAGAGGTTTGGTCATGCTCCACTGTCTCTTGTGGGAAAAACTTCCAGCTCACAGGAAGGTTTTGTTGGCATTTCAGACATTATAAAATAATAGCCACAAAACTCATCACTCAAAAAGATGAAAGAAATCCATTTGTTAATTATTTTTGCATGCCATTATCTGAACCTTCTCATTGGAAATATCACTGTATTACATACACACACACACAAAATAATATATGTTATTTTTTATTTCAGAATGTCCACATAACTATTCCATATAGAAGGAATGACAAATAGCAGACTGAACCAACTGTGGTTTAAAGAAAAACATGGCTAAAAATTACCCAGTGGCTTAAGTCAGATGATTTTCCAGGGGGGTGGGGGGTAGGGGAAGTTGAGGACTGGGAAAAAGTACTTCATCAGAGGGGGTGGCCATGGAACAGGTTCCCCAGGGCAGTGGTCACAGTCCCAAGCTGCCAGATTTCAGGACATAAGGTTTGAATAATGGATGGTTCTATGTGGAGCCAGGGATTGGACTTGACGATCCTTGTGGAACCCTTACAGCTCTGGATATGCTATGATTCTATATGATTTCCATAGAAAGTATTCTAACTACATAGTGATTTAGCACTTCCCACAGGACTTAGTACAGCCCGCTGCACTTATTCATCTGTCACAGTACTCCTACAGTGAAATTTCTCCTGTGCTTATCTATTGCAAGAAATTCACTTTTTTCTGAATATGCCACACGTGGAAAAGGTTCATGTCAGCATGATTTTCTTTTGCACTTTGAAGGGAGTGTCAAAATGGTCCTAAATATGGTAAAAATGGGAAACATAAAAGACCAATTAACCAAGTCTTTTCTTATTTTTTATTTACAAATCAGATCCAAATCATCATAACATTTTTGGAAGATTCACTGTAGTTTGGATGAGGTCCTGAATCTTAGGTGAGTGACAGCCTGAAATACAACAGAATGTGCATGAGTTTCACCAGCAGTAAGAAAGTAAAAACTAATGAGGAGGAACCTGTCATGAAAAGAGAGCTAGCATGGGCAACAGCAGTGGAAGAGTTGACACAAGGCCATAACACAGTCAGGGGTTCCTGATTTCCATCATGCTGAAGCTAAACAGAGAAAGAAAGCAGCTGGACTTTTCTGTGTTGCCTTTCTTTCTGAGATTTTACAGGTTATTAGGGGATAATAGTACCTTTAAAAGATAGAGCCAGTAGGAGACACGAGAGGCTTGCTTGTTGAAATCTCTGTAATTATTCACTCATGTTGAGTTCCTCGAAGAAAGAAGTGGAGGGAGTTTTGAGGTAGCTGACCTTTCCTTGGAGAATGGCTTGTGGTCCACAGGGGAGTGCACAAAGAATTATCCCAGGAGTAGTGAAAGAGAATATATAAGGATTAAAATAAATATCTGCAATATAGGGAAGGTTGCATACTTCATGCACTTCTTATTTTTCACTGTGTACTACTATTCTTAAATTGTATTGTATATTTTGCTGTAATATTTATTTTTTACTGATAAGTGCAGTCAAGTAAAAATAAGGAAAGAACACTAGAAGTGATTTCTTTGAAATCACCTACCTTCAGTTTTCTTGTAGGGTAAAAGGGTGTATCAGTTCAAGCAGTAAAGCTTGGTCTGATTATTGCTCTCAGAAACTTTCAAATTAGTATTTACAGCTACTAAGAAAGATCTGCTCTCATTTTCCTGCTCTGAAGCCATAGTGGAATTTATGTCATTACATTGTGTTTTGTTCTTTATACTATTTTATATAATTTTACATTTTCTTAGGGTTAAATTCTCTCTATATCTTAACATCTTAACAAGAATTTTGCTTTAAAAAGGACTTCAGCAAATTCTCCTGTACATTTAGATTGCACCAAGGCATGTGTTTCTGTTTACTTTTATTGACTTCCGTGCTTCACCTATCTTTTTCCTTACACAAATCATTAGCCATAAGTACAGATTCCACAGATGTGTACATGCCAATCAGTGGGACTGATCATACATGTGACATGCCTTTTTTTTTCCTGAGTTACCTTCTTACTTGGCAGTATTTTTAGCTCATGTAAAGTAATCTATCTATTGTGTAGCTTAACAGCACTTCAGCTGAAATTATTTTATACAGCATTTTAGTAACTGTCCGTCTTACCTATTCCCTAAAACCAAGGCTTGATCTTCAGAGAGAGTTGCGGGGAGATCTCATTGTCGCCTTCCAGTATTTAAGAGGAGGGAGGGAAATCAACTTTTTACATGGGTAGATAGTGATAAAATAAGGGGGAATAAAGGGGAATTATTTAAACTAGAGGAGGAGGAAGATTTAGACTAGATGTCAGGGGGAAGTTTTTCACAGAGAGGCTGGTGAGGTGCTGGAACAGGCTGCCAGAGAGTTTGTGGATGCCCTATCCCTGGAGGTGTTTAAGGCCAGGTTGGATGGGTCCTTAGGCAACCCGATCTAACAACTCTGTCTGCAGCAGGGGAGCTAGAACTTGATAATCCTTGAGGTCCCTTCCAACACAAGCCATTCTATGTCTGTATTATTAAAGGCCTAGGATTAAATGACCTGTTGTTTTACAGAGCACATTCTCAAAAAAAATTCTCATATTAACTTAGGTTTTCTTTAAGTTTTTCATGCAACAAAACGTAATGCGAGAGAAACAGTCACTGATCCTAATTTTACTCTGAAATGAAAAATATGTTATATATATATATTGTCTCACAGAATAAACAAAATATTCATTTTAATGTTTTTAACTTTTATTTTTAATACAACATCTGATTTTTGAATTAGTAGACTTTTTCTGGAATTTGGTTTTGAAAATTATTTTTTATCATTTTTATATCTTCTCGTTCTTTTCTTCCCAGCATTCTTTCACTCCACATGAATAACAACTTTAAAATTTTGGAAGGAACAAAGTAAGCATGGAAAGCTGACTGTGACAACAAAACTTAATGAAATACTCTACTCAATTAATGCGTGTTGTAGTTCAACACTGCAAGCTGCTAAACACAAGCTCACACTTTTGCTCACTCCGTCATCTTCCAGTGAGATGAGGGAGAGAACTGGAAAAAAAAAAAAGAAAAAAATTAAAGTAGTAGAACTTGTGGGTTGAGATAAAAACTACTATGATAAAAAAGGAAAAGAGAAATAATAGTAATTATAACAATATATATATATGTACATATTTAAAAAACAAGTTACATATAAAACAATTGCTTACCACCTGCTGATGCCCAGTCCCCAAGCTGCAGCTGCAGCTGCACACCTGACCAACTTACCTCAGTTTATTTATATTTTTTGCATGATGCCATATAATATGTTCTGTCCCTTCCAGCTCCTTGTACCCCTTCAGTCCTCTCACTGGCAGGACAGTACAAGAAGCTGAAAAACTGAAATGTTCTTGGCTCTGTACAGCACTCACTGCTCAGCAACAATTAAAACAGCAGTGCGTTACCAGTACTGCTTTTGACCTAAAGCCAAAACCTAACATCATACCAGCCATACCAGATTCTCTGTCCACCTGAAATCAAGACATTGTGAGAAAGTCTTCAGATCTTTCTCAGGAACACAGTGAGAAATTAACGTGTCAGCATATATAAATCTCTGTCCTCCAAATCTGTACTTTGGCTTTACAGAGTTTTCTTTGTACAGGTTAGGTACTGAAGCACTGTAGACAATGAAAATGCATTCATTTACAAACAACTCATGGAGAGGCTGACTGTTCTTACTTTACATCTTAAATGCCAATGCTAGTTGTTTGGCTCATGATGACTGTCACAAATTGAACGTGCAGCCTTTTTGATGTTTGTGGGAGTTTTGCCATTGACTGCAATACAACCAGAAGGTTATTCACATCTGTTACTATAGTGATTGGAACTTATTTTTCTCTGACATTGTCTAAGAGTCCTTGGAAGTCTTGTTCCAGTTGATTTCCTATACACAATTTGTGATGTTGTTGTTGTAATTAATAATGACAATATTGCTGATCAGCACTGTGCCTATACTGGGAATTATTTTGGCTCCTTTGTGTGTTCTGTGACTTATATATAATATAAACATACTAAATAACCTTGAAATTGATAATCAGCACTAAGAAAATAGCCTTTGTCTTTTCAGAGTATGAGATCTACCATGTTTTTTCTACAAGAATATTTGTGATGATCTGAACAAAAACTTACTTTGAAATTATTGAAAGGTTTTGCAGTGCTGTTACCAAGGAGGATATTTATATTCAAACAATCAGAATATGTCTTTAATCAGTGGTTCACCTAAGAGCTTTTGTTGATACAGTTGATCTTATTAAGAAAACAAAAATGAGAAAATTAATGTCAAATGTATCACACCTATTCTACCCAAGTATCTCATATTCCCTAGTCACTAAGCTACAGAGTTTAGTATTTGAAAATGGTAAAATTTGAAAAGGAGGTAGAGCTCTTATGAATAAAAATTGTACGAAATCAGAGAGTTTAAAGAGAGCACCGGAAGAAACATAGGAAATGAAGTTCCAACAACACTGGCGTTTTCAGACTATTTTGTTTTACTTGTCTGTTTGATATATATATTTTTCCTCCTTTGTATAGATTTGGCAAAAGTTGTATGGTTTTCCAAAGAGAGCAGGCACATCCTCTAAGAAAGCACTGAAAACTGTATTCAACTTTTACATGCTGTTTGAAAATACTGTGTTATACTCTGACCAGACAGTACTATAAAACTCATCTAGAGGTTAAGGTTACCTGTTGTAGTTTTAATCTGATATTTATGCCTTTAGAAGCACTGATCAATAAGCAATTTTAATACCATACAGAATTTTTGTTATACTGCAAATTTCCATTTGGTGGAATGTCAGAATTGCTCCATATGCATGTAACTACGTTGCCCTCTTGTGACCAGCTTTTAAAAATAGGAAGCCACCAACAATTTAAAGAATAGAACCTGACTCAAAATAATAATAAAGTGAATGATCGACAGACTTACATCACTTAAGCATTTGTTCTGTGCTAAACAGAGCAAAATGACCATTTTAAACTTGATCTTAAGTACCTATCATGTGCATGCAGTTTCTATACTTTTTTGATCCTAGTGTCAATTTATTTGTGGTTTCCTCTTCACATCTCATTGTCCTTAGCTACTCTACTAATTTAAAAACAATTTTCACAATCATATGTGAACGTTTCATGTGTTTACTATGATGTCATGAGACTGACATTCTTCTATTAAATGCATAGTACATAAGCATCAGATCACTCAGGGCTTTTTTCTTCATCTCATATGGTTCAGATGCTACTAGCTACAAGTAGGCCAAAATGTATTGAATATCAGAGAATAGCTTGAGTTGGAAGGGACCTTTAAAGGTCAGCTAGTCCAACTTCCCTGAAATGAGCAGGAATATTCACAGCTTGATCAGGTTACTGAGTGCCCTGCCCAGCCTGACCCTGATCGTCTCCAGGGATGGGGCATCCACTACTTCTCTGGGCAACCTGTTCTAGTGCTTCACTACTTTTCACTTCTTCCTTATATCCAATTTAAATCTTCCCTCTTTTAGTTGGAAACCATTTCACATTGTCCTGTCACAACAGACACTGCTAAAGAGTCCGTCCCTATCTTCCTTATAGCCCCCCTTTAGATACTGAAAGGCTACTATCAGGTCTCCCTGGAACCTTCTCTTGTTCAGCTTGTCCTCACAGGGGAGATGTTTGGATCATTTTTGTGGACTTTCTATGCCTTAGCGTAGCTTCCAGGAGGATTTGTTTCATCATCTCCCCCAGCACAGAGGTGAAATAATTTGTGCTAATTTCAGATTAATTAAAATTAATAGTTTTCTAATTTCAGATGTGAATCTGATTAGATTTTCTTTTGTTTATTGTTTTTTTTTTCTTTTTATGTGTCAGTCATTTTCCAAATAATATTATTTCTTCTGATGCATATATTGCTCATCTGGGTTCAGCCAGTAACTCTTAAAATAATTTTAAAATAATGTTGCTTACCACCAATTCTAATTGATAAGTTAATTGTGATTTATGATATCTAAGCCAAAATCTGAAAACAGAGAAAAATAATGGAAAATTAGGAATAATGCATACTTGATTAATTTTAAATATCCTCTGAAATCAGGTACATTTTCAGAAATCCCAGATGTTTTTGCACATTAGGCAGAAGTCAGAAGAAATGTCATGACAATTTCTAACCTTCTATAGCTACAGAAAATCACAAGTCTGTCTTGTTTAATTGTCTTGCATGGGATGACAGTCTTGTCTTACTGTGTGCTATGATATGAAAGCGTCCCTAACACATTTACTTTAAAATACTTAAAATACTTTAAAATACTTAAAATCTACATCTAATGTGACCAGCCTAATACAACTGTATTAGGGGCATAAGACGGGGATGCATATGTGCATACACACTCATATTTAAAATATTTTGGATGCTACTCACCTTTCAAAACCCCATGTTGTTATAGAAGATTCTAAAAATCAAACATATTTTTCTCTTTTGAGAAAGATTTAGGGGATTAAGGCAGTGGCCTAGAAGGTTGAATCATTCTAGCACTCTTCACTTTTCTCACATAAGGAAAACTATAAAGGAATAGATCCTATAATAATAATATTATTATAATAATAAGATCAAAGAGTTAATTTACTTAAACCCAAGATTAGATCTCCTTAGTCTGGAATTGTTGAAACCATGTCAAGTTATTTTTTAAATCAATTTTTAGTGACATTTTTGTTCAGAAGATGCATGTGCTTCATTAAGTAATCTAGTTTAGAAAAGTATAAAATTCTTCACTGGGCTTTGTGTCTACTTCTTAAAACAAAGATTTACATAGACTAGAGAACTTTTGTATTACATCTTAACAGATGAGAGAAAGACAGTAAGTGGTGTTTTTTTCTTCCCCTACATGAATCTAGGTGCAACAATATCTCAGGAAGAAAAATATAATTTTTTCACATGCTTTTTTTCTTTCTTTTTTCTTTTTTCCCCCAGGAAAGTATCTTCATCTTATCCAGTGATTAATGCATGAATAGAGAATTTGTGTATTTCAAATTCACCGAGAGTTTCAAAGATACATTTAGTTGTTAGAGTAGAAAGTACACTACCTTTGACTTTGAAAGAATAATACAGTCTAGATATAAATGCAAATTTTTACAGCCTGAAGAAGTCCTCCTATAAAAAACTATTTTACCTCAGGAGTAATACAAATTTTGTTCTGTAGTTATCCAGAGTTCTGTAGTTATCCAGAGCTTAAGTGTTTAAACCGATTCATGCTGAGAGAATATGAGCCATTGATACTATTTATATTAAATATGTCTACTCTTTCTGCCTCTTAATTGGCTTTTATGTGAGCTAGAGATAGTTTGCAATAATTAAGCTGGAAGTGGGAGTTAGCATAGGACTTCATGATCTCCAAACAACATTTTCAGGTCTCAGATATGGATAGCAATGTCATGACTGGAATCCTGAAAAATAAATCATTGTTAAGGATACACAAAGAGTGCTCAGATTGGAAAAGTGTGTCCATGAGAAAATTAGAGAAGTTGTTTTAATATTCATTAGCATACTCTAATGCTTGACAAGAATGTTTTTTTGTTGTTGTTGTTGTTTAATGAAACAGTCACTTAGTTTATGTGATATGTAATATTCAAACATGGATAATCCAGACGGATTATAAAATGTTAGTTGTATTCTTGCAAGGAGAACAAAAATGTAGGAAAAGTCAATTTTCACCTCCAAAAATTAAAATGTTGTATTTGATTTTGACCACTGTAATGCAGGCAGTGTTATCTTTGATGATTTAATTAACATTTTTTGGGGTATTATGTCAATTACAGATTGAAATTACGTCAGTTTGGATCAAATTTCTTTTCTTTGATCAAAGCTTTTTATTCTTTTCTAATCAAACCATTTCATGTTCAGGTTTATAGAAACAAAATCTTTTTTAGAAAGATGAGAATAGCCTTCTTACAAAATGGGTAAGTCAAAATATTTATTTTTTCTGACATGCTTACAAGAATGAGATACTTTTTAATTATTTTATTCAATTGTAACTTGTGAGTTTAATTTCACAAAAGTGGAGAGATGCATGTAGGAAAAAAAAAGACAATAACAAGAATGATACATTTCAGAAATCAAAGCAAACTGAACATTTTGTAGGTTGGTAGAGTGGAGGTGTTATAACTGGAATGCATGTAACGGAAAAGTATTTAGGAAAAGCAGGCTAGCAAAATAAGATATATATTAAAAATAAATATGTCATAAAAATAATTTTAATCTGAGTCACAGAGAAAATAGTATACAACTGCATACATGTAGACAAAAGAAAAAACATTCAACATTGGCTTCTGAAGTTATTGATGAGCCAGATTTCAGACTTCAGTACAATGATTTAAAGCTTAAGTGTATCTTCACCACACTACTTTCAATAAATGTGCATTACATTCATGTATACGGAACGTTTTGCTATGGGCAGATGCAACAGTTAGCTAAAGACAGATGTTGTGAACCTGCAGGATGGTGTAATGTGGGGCAAGAATTCACATTCTCCAGTGCTTAAGAAAGTTTTGCCTGCTCAGTAAAAGAATCTTCATTTGTGTCTTGTCACAGCCTAAAATTTATATTCAAACTCCAACTGTTATATAAAATAGCATACATTGTCGGTATTAATCTATATCAGTTTAGGTTTTAGAAGCTTTCATTATCAAAGACAGCTGATTTAGGGGACATTTTATGTGGGAGTTCAAAGTACACAAGTGGCACAGTTCTTTTGGGATAAAATAATTACATATATTCTTACAGATGGTTTGTTTATTCCCCAATTTAATATTTGGAACTGAATAACGTGAGTTGTGTTATATGCTATTTGACCTGAAGAAGTTGAGACATGACACTTTTCTGATTTGCAGTGTAGATGTTTGTCTTGTATAAAATGTGACAGATAGTAGATTTTGAAATATATGCAAGACCTTGGAAAAAGAAACTAATAACATTTATTTGCCTACAGAATGTAATTCTTGTCTGCCTGGTAGAGCTGGAGAGAGAGAATTGAAAATAGCTTTATCCTACATTTCTGTACTCCCAATGTCATATGTTCCTTGGGACTAACTTGTCCTTCAGCTACAACTTACTGACAGTCCTATAAGCACTTCCTGATTGACTCAGAATTACCCAAGCAGATTTCGCTCTGGCATCCCTTCTTAATCTTATAAAAAGAAATGTGTTAAATGGGTGATCTGAGTTTTATACTGTGAGAGATTTCTCTCTCAGCATCTGACCTACAGTAGGTATGCAGAGCCTTTAATCAAATTATCTGTCAGAGGAACTTAATGCTCATTATTATACCTGTCTTATTGGAGGTAATGTTAATGGAAAAAGGAAGCTAAGGTAACATCGTATAAAATTCAGAACCAGAAAATGGGATAGAATTTAAGACTCTTTTGTTCCATCTTAAATTCCAGACTCTGTTAAATAAAATACATTGGGCACTAAGAATACAGATGTAAGTACAAACTAAAGACTAAATTCTTTCGTCCTTGTCAAGCAAATCCTACCCCTAGACTGAACTGGGAATTTAGATTGAGTGAAGACCGCAAAATTGAGCCCTAAAGGAATATGGTTTACTGCAATTAAGACACAAGAGAGTTGAAACAAAAATACTTTGAGCAACATGTAACAACAGAAAACATTACTTAGGGAAACATTTGAATGGGATGAATTAATTAGAAACAAGACTTTGATCTAACGCTTCTGACAGTATTTATGTTCAGTGTAATCTATAATTTGTGTTACCTCAGCTTTGTCATATATTTTTTCTATTTTGCAACTAGTGTTTCCCTATCTTTTACCACTCAAGAAAGAATGTTTTGCACTGTCAACATATTTGCTTGCTGTTAATAAAAGATTATAACTAAAAATATAATGATGTGTCAAACAGAACTAACCCTCCAGAGAAGCTAAGCAGATGGAAATAGTACTGTGAAAATGAATGCATTGTTATTCAAATCATTTGCTTTTCTGCAACAAATTATTTCTAAGTCCCACCCATAACATACTAATGATGAAGTTGAACTAGAATAAACTTACAGATTGACTCTGCTATACTTTACGTTGGTATGAAACATATGTAACAGCATTTAACATCAACAGTTATTTCAGATTTACAATAACATAAATTAGGGCTCAATAAGCAGAAAATTAGTAAAGCTATCTGCTTTGAAGGCGTTTTAAGCTCAATGAAAATCTGTTCTTTCAATGATGAGCTCTATCCAGTCCCAGTTTAAAATATGCTCACTCTCAGAAAAAAAAATAGATCAATAAAGTATATCCATATTCATTTAAGAGACATTTTTTATTTCCTTTTAGTGCATATTTTCTCGATTCAGGTTATATGAATGTTTTTTACATAGCTTATTCTCAAAAAACATTTTACTGTTAAAATACAGATACAAAATACATTTGTATTCCAACTTTTTTTAGTATAATTATCTGTGTAGGTTGATTTAACAATAAGCAGGACTGCGTAATTTTCAGTATTAATCCAAAATGAATTCTTCCATGTGAAAACCTCATAAGCATGTTTTTATTATAGTATTTATTCAGATAATTAAGAAATCAGTCATGTTACTTATGATATCTGCATTAACATAGAGAGGCTAAGTGCAATTTCATTTATGCCTTTCCCAACATAAGAAAACTTCATGAAGGAAGGGTACATATTTTCCTCAAAATACAACTCCACCTTTATTTTCTCTGTAAGGATTTACTAACATGATCTTTAGTGCTCATGCAGAATTCTAGTGAGTAAGGGTCAAGGAATTACACTGCAGACAATTTCTTCTGAGAGCCAGTGCATCTCATCTTTTATTATTTGACACATCCATCCCTTCTGACATTTTGCAAAGTGTTTCAAAGACAAACATGAATACTTTTCAAGCCAATCTTTGTTCCATTTTCTTCTGGATACTTTTAGTTCTATGTTTCCTGCTTCCCTCCTCTTTCTCTCAATGACATCTAATGACATTTCTAATTGGATTCTGATACTTTTCTCATTAATTGCAGGCAGCTATAACTACAAGACTTATTAGGGGATTTTCTAGGATAATGACATTGTCATGGGGTGAAGTCTACCCAAAATTAATGCTTGTGTTTGACTTAGACTACACTAGAACACAATTAATATTCACCCAAGATGCAGAGGGAACAAACAAAGAAAAGAAGCAGGGATGAAATTTTCTTAAATAACTGTTAACATTTTTACCTGCCTGTAACACAGATTGGCTGGGAAGTCAGAGGGTGATAGCAAACTGAATAAGAACTGCTATCTGGCCTTATATATGGGGAAAATCACAGAGATTGTACTGAGACTATATGAACAGTGTGACCATTTGTGGTTTAAACTTACACAGTATTTGAAAAAAAAGAAAAAAAAAGAAAAAGCAGTAGTAGTTGAAAAAGCACCTCCTCTGGGGAAAGGAATTGAATTGCCTAGTGTGAAACTGCCCTGAGCTGCCAGGCAGAAGTTGGAAATGTAAAGGTGGTCTAAAATGGACTAGATCTACCTGAGTCAGTTTTGTTTTCTCTAGCCTTTCGTTTTAAGAAATGCGTCAGTGCAATTATATACATACATATATATAATATTATATTCACACATATATATAAAGCTATCTACCTTTTACCTTTATTCTGCTTAAAAAATACATAGAGGTTACATGCTACGAGGTGATGTGTTTCTTCTTTTTTGTCTGCTCCATGCAAATTTCCCTGTGAGAGACATATTCTAGAGGAATTTTTAATATGGTTTTCCTGATTGGGAATATGTTCAGTTTGTGGTAAAAGAATCAGACTTGTAATTGAGGCTGGATATTATCCTACTGCCAGTCTACAGAAAAATATCTTTTAAAAAATTTACATTCCCAACAGAATTGCAAAGATGAAATCAGAATCTAAAAAAAAGGTCTGAAACCTTAAATGGCCCTTATCTTATTCCAAAATGCAGCCAAAATAAGATTAAATCTTTGTTTACTGCTAAATGAGATTAGAGCTGGATAAGAGCTTTCCTGATAAACCAGAGATAAGTTTTCTTCCTCTGTAAAGTTGATGAAGAGTCTGGCTTTTTAATTAAAGATCCTAAGTAGAGACATATAGCTTGTAATTTACTGCTTTAGACAGATTAGTTGACAGCCTATTAGGGCTTTATTTATTTTAATACTTTGTAATAAATTTTACTAGCATATTCTAAGTGTATCTTTTAATACCTGATAACTATGAACATTTTCTCTGTTTTGCAACTATTGACATGCAAAAATAAATCCCCTTATTTGGCTGCTCAATCACAAAAATAAGAAAAATACACAACATTTATTCAAGGCTTTGATTCGCCTTCACTGAGCAAGCAACTGCTGCTGTTTAAGGCTGCTCCCAGGCATTTGTTATTGCCCCTTTTCCAGATGTTAGTATTCTACTGTAGAGTCAGCAGAATGGAGTATGTGGGAGTGCTTCAGCTGTTCCAGTTTAGTTCAGCAAATTAGCTTTAATCTTTGATTAGATGACTTGGGCCAAGACTCTGGGCTGAGAATGGGAGTCGCTTCAGGGTTAGCATATGTTGAGTTCTTCCATACGATGATAATTTCTTACAGAGATTCAGCAACATCTTGAACTTCTGCAAATATAACCAGATCACATCTGTCAAAGATCTTACAATTTGGTGACCAGTGTTTCTGTCAAAATTAGCTCGATCTGTTTGGAGTTTGCTACTTTATTGCAAAATGATCATGACTTTTTTTTAGGCAGAGTTGCAAAAGTGTGATTCAAGGGCATTCTTCTTCTCAGCTCTTTTTGTGCTTCAACAGTGACCTGCTGCAAAGAAATCTGTAAAACAACTTTCTAAGAGGGTTGTCATCTTTTATGTGCCTACCTTCTCTGTTGGTACAGCTGCCTACTGAGTTCCCTTTCCTCGTCTGTTCTGCCCCCTGGAAATGTGATTACCATACCATGCTTCAAATGACAAATTCAACTGAAAGAGTGTAAAAAATTTTTTTAGAGTGCTGAAAAATCATAAGGTATGTTTGAAGTATTGTTACCACTACTGTATTATTTACTACTCTGAATATTAATAACAAGAGAAAGTAATTTACAATTACTTTTAGGAGCACATATTACTTTTAGAACAATACTTTACAAATAATTTTTGCAGAGGAGTATTGGCTTTTTGAAAACATAGGTACATATCAGCAGAGTAGCCATTTAACTCAAGTAGTTACAAATGTTTAGCCTAACAGCCTAACAGAGGAAATTAGAGCAGCCTCAAGGTGATCTATTCTGGACTTAATAGGGCATGGCAGATCTTACAGCCCAGCATAACAGAGTATAAACCAGCAATAAATGCATGTTATAAAAAAGTTCATAGATGTTTCCAGATGGTGTGATTATGGTGGGTCTGGAAGTTCTGCTTAATTGTCTGTGTAGGTACTTAGAGATAAGAGGCAATCCTGATGTTAGTAGTGACATAGGTCACTACCAGAAATTTATCAGATTTTTCCTCCCTGAATTGCTTTTTAATTGTTTAATTGTGACAAATACATCCTCTTGTTACAGAATAATCTATGTATTTATTTATTGTTATGTTAATGTAAATCACAAACATATTCTTTTTTAATGCATATATAGTGATATACAACTTTTAAATCTATGTTTTGTAATAAATATATTAATGGTAAATGGTAAATGCAAACTTGGAGTTTTAGAGAACACTAATGATCAGTGGGAAAGAAGTATTCCAAAATTTCTGCTGTCTGTACTGAACTAAATAAATTCATATTCTATTTTGAGGACATTTTTGACTATGATATATACCTATCCCATATGTGGTTAATGAAGGCTCTTTTTCTGTAAGATAATAATTAATTTAAACTATATTGAAAATATTTTTGATGAAGTTAATTTGTTGAAAATGTTAACCTAGTTTCACAGTTCTCCATATTGGTGTACATACTATCAAATACACCTCTAAGAAACAAGCTCATTTTTTTACAACTTCCAGAGAGTATTTACTAATCATTGGGCTCTCAGTTGATTTCTGGATGGAAAAAAAAAAAAAAAAAAAAAAAAAAAAAAAAAAAAAAAAAGATTAGATGATACTCAATAAACTTTCCTGATGTGTTACTACTGTAACTATGTAACTATGTATGATCCTTGAAGAAATCTGGAAATGTTAATCCGCATGTTCATTATGAAATTATAATTTCCAGACAGCACTGGATGACTTTTAGCTTTCTATTTGATCATGACATTTTTCTCTAGGATTTGAAGATGTAATGCAATTCAGACTCCAGTTGATATTATCTTACAAGTGTAACTTCCTACTTCCAAGACGTGATTCTTAAAGTCATTGTTGACTTGGGAAGTCATATGGATAATTTTCACTTTTGCTTATGACTTATATTTAAGCCATGGATTTAGTGTTTAAGGTCTATCAGCTTACTGCTCATGTAGCAACAAATATTGGGAATGTGGTGTAATATCTTGATTTATAACTTGTAGCCAAATATCAGGCAAGATAGTTGTCTCAGGCTCTCCCCTTTCACACTGAAGTAAGATCCTTCTGCATTCAGTGTAATGCTTTAGTCTTCATTTGCAGATGAATTGAGTGCAACTCCTGTAAGGGTTAAGTTGTTCCTACACCTTTGGCTATCTTAGAAGTTACAGACATGTTTTGCAAAATTAAGGAAATTGTCCTACTCAGAACACATTTTCTCCCTCTTGTGTTTTTAAATGTTTTGTATCAACTCAAAGGGAAAAATCTGTTCTGTTGAAAGTTAAGCTGATTTTTCACTTGATGCTGAATCTTGATAATATTTTCTGGTTTATCACGTCACTAAATTCTCCAACCTATTGTTTTACACCAGAACACTTTCTTTGTCCCCTTTTTTAAGTCCTTTTTTGAGGAAAGTTCTGGTTTCTGGCTTTCCTACTGTTCTGTCATGGCGAATGTAAGATGAGAGGTAGTGCTGAATACCCCACGTTCATACAGAATCGGATGGATTTCTCCATGGCATGCTGCACAGCTCCCATCTACAGAGAAATGTCTTCCATTTTGGTCATTTGAGCTCTTACATACAATTTTCTTACGAGAAAAATACTGCATTCATTGTTTCTACTGTCAAAAACAAGGATGTTTGCTCAGGAGCTTCCTCATGTACTGTTGAGTAGAGGTAAGGACATGCAGGCAGCATAACCACAGCTCAGGGCCTGGTGCAGTGCCAGGCTGAACCTCCTGCACCTCATGCCTGGCAGTCTAAGGTCAGGCTGCCATCTCTGTCATGACGCTCACCAGCACAGGCTGGCACTGGACATGCTAGAGGAGCCAGTCGCTGGCTCCTCAGAACAGCATCTGTCATAAAGCTCCTGGCACAGCTACTGAGGAGGAATCTCATAGGTTCCATTTCCTTTCCCACCCTCTGTGGTAACTTTGGGTCTGTACTGACAACATGCGAGCTAAGGAGAACATGTCTTTAATAAGAGAACAATTATTGAAATGTTCCCAGCTATAAAAGGGAAGGAACAGCAGGGTTATATGAGGAAAAGCAATCAGTTAGAGCCAGTAAAATATTTCTGTGAAATGCTGTCAACGTTTTACGGGCTGGTTCGGCCCGGTTCCGTGACTAGCGGAGGGATTTCGCAAAATCCGTGCCTCCGGAAAAGGGAAACAGGGGACCCCAAAATAATTTTTAAAAAGTGGCAACAATCTGAGAAGAAACAAATTAATTTATTAAATATGGTATCAGAATGCAAGATAACACACTATAATATAATATGATTAGAATTGAAGCTAATAAATCAAATATAATGAGAGAGAAAGATTGTCCAAAAGCTGGGTAGGCCTCACCATAATGCTGAGGTGAGATGCGCAGTCTGGTCGAGCAGCAAGGAGACAGCCTGGCAAAGAAGAGCCGGTCAGATGACCTACCAAAGCCTTATATCTGTTCCCCTGAACAGAAATGACAACACAGCAAACAGTCTTCTGGGGAATGCAGTTCTTCTTCTCTTCTGGGACAGATACCCAGAACACTTTAACTCCCAGTGCACTACATGATGTTATGATGTGGAATACTGATAACCAAAAATCATAAAACCATGACAAATGTTTTTCTGTTTCAAAGTCTTATTTCAATGAAGCAAAGTGCAAGAATATTTCCAGGGATGTTATTGTGGGAATAAGTCAATTACAATAACATATTATTTCTGCAGCAGGAGAAAAAAAATCGACAAAATAGTAAATCTCTTAAACTTGAGAAAAATTTCCAAATATATATATATGTTAATATCTAAAGATGTATAATTGCTACTAGTAAAATTAAGGGGTAACTGCATATATCTTGCTCTTAAATTCACATTTTCAAGTAATTTCAGAATTATTCTCTTATGTCCTACTGTCTTTGTAAATGGTTTGTCAGACAAAGGGTTGGCTAGACATGGAATTGTGTTATGGTAAGTCATGGACAGTCCCAGAGGGTCTGCTGTTTTATTTAGTTTACCTGAGTAAGCCCTGGCTTGACTTACTCTTCTGAGATGTGTAAAGAAAGCCAGAAATCTTACATGAGTAGACTTGCAGGAGTCCATCAAAATACGTTACTAAATTTTAGTTTTACTTATGGAGATATAAAGTCATAAAAAGCGAAGATCCCACATGATAGAAAGTAGAAGTGTAAGAAAATAGGTGAACCCAAAACTTAATACCAATAAAAAAACAATAGAGAACTTCTGACATATGTCAGAATTAATAAGAATCTCAAGAAGCTGGAACTTGAGTTGTCTCAGTGAGGAGCTCTAATGCTTAGCAGTTCACTTGCTTCATAATAAAAGAAATTTAGGTCATAGGATAAATACATGGATGTAAGTAAGTAATGTCGGTTTGGTAAATCTGCTTTAAGAGCTGTCTTTTCACTCTACAGTTTCAACTACAGTCTTTGCACTGACGTTCAAGACAGTTTTAAAGACTGGAGGTGTACATAGAATCATGGAATCATAGAATTGCTCGGGTTGGAAAAGACCTTGAAGATCAAGTCCAACTGCAACCTAACCATACCACCCTAACTCTACCAACTCTCCATTAAATCATGTCCCTGAGCACCACATCCAAATGGTTTTTAAACATATCCAGGGATGGTGACTCAACCACCTCCCTGAGGAGCCTATTCCAGTGCTTAATAGCCCTATCTACATGTGTGTAGGAAGCTTCTAATAAATATTTCTGGATAAAATATTCATTCCATGTATGTTGGTAAAAAAGTCAGAGAGGAAAAATGAAGGTTTTAAACTGTTTCCACTTCTGCAGTACAAGCAATATGGAAAAAAAAAAAAAAAGAAAAAAAAAAGAAAAAAAAAGAAGTACTTATCTGCTTCTGCTTCCTAATATCCCACTGAGTAGCCTCAACATATGGCATCAGGGGTTTGGAGAGGCACGTACTGGCATAAAGAATTCTCATCGGAGAGTCCAAGAAATGTTTCATGCCACTTAGACCGCTAAGCAAGCCTGTATAGCACAGAGGAACATCAGGATTGTTAAAGGTATATTGCCAAGTGCAAAGCACACTAGGCTTATAAAAAGATATAAACATGGCTTTAAATTTCTGTAGCTCCTATTTTCTTGTGCATGTACAGTTCCATTTAGAGTAGTACAGAACCATGTACTTGAAATTTCACTTGCATCCGGTTTTACATTTGAGGTAGCTACTGAATATCGCTGTGGTCTTGCATTGTAAGGCCCAATGTCAAACATGGCATTTGCTATATTTTTTTAGAAACGGTTGTAAATGTTCAGTTACAGATTCTCTGCACATATGAAAAACACTAAGCTCATTATTCTTTCTCTGTTCCCTTCTTCACTTCAGGCTCAGGGCATTTACTTCTTTACTAAAGCAAAGGCAAAAATCTACCAAATTGAAGAACATTTAGACATTCTCTTATTTATTAATTAAATAGAAAAAAAATCATAATCTAGTCAGAAGATCAAGAACATTCTAGCAGATAAAGCTTTCATAATGCCACTTCTGTGTGTTTAGTTCTGATTGTTTGTAATAATGTGATTTTTACTAAAATCCACCACCATTTTATTTTAAGACCCCCTCTGTTCATAAGATATGTATGTTTCTTACCTCTGAAAAACTGATGTAAACACATCGGCTCTGGCAGGTTATTATCAATGTTTCACAGAACCTAAAATCAACCTAAAAAATAACCTTCCAAACCTCAAAGGAAAAAGACACGCTTTCAAATTTGCCTGTCACTCTATCTCAAAGGAGACAAAGCTGGAAAAAAATGTCTTTAAATGTGATGGTCTCCTATGATCCAGTTCTAAAACTGTGTTTCCCATTGGATAGAACTTTTATCAGAACAAGACAAAGCTTTATGCTGTCTTGTCTGACAGTGATGCACATACTTTATACAACTTGCTGCAAGGGTTATCTCATTTAAGCTACTCTGTGATCAGTAACCCTGTTTCTACCATGGGGCTCTTCAAAGGTGGCTAGTACTCAAAATATGAGAGGAGAAAATAAAGCATTCAGAACTACTTTTTGACACTTTTCTGCATTACTTCCATCTTTTTTAACTGTATTGTATGTGGGAATCACAAATTCAAACCACACAGATTCTTATCTAGAAGAGACCAGTTCATGGTTCAGCAAATTCATATTTTTTAACATTTTGTACACATACTTCTTCACCTTGCATTCAAGATGAAGCCAGAAAAGATATTTTAGGATTAAATTCCTCAGGACATTGTAATCTAACAAAATACAATGTAGATTTCAAGGTATGTTTCTGTTCTGCCTCTTAGGAAACTTCCTTGATATAACACTGAATAATTAGAGGGCCACTTATAATTTTAACCTAGCAGAAGACTGTAAGACTAAAAAATAAAAAATAAAAAAATAATAATTAAAAAAAACCAAGCAAACAAAAATTTAAGATATCAAAAAGAAGAAAGAAAAAAAAAGTGCAAGTTTTTTTTTTTTTTTTTTTTTTTTTTCCAGGGCTGCTCAGGGAAATAGATTTGACTTATTTACTCCAAAAATGGCTGTTCAAAAATGGTGCAGAGAGGTTTGTTGTACTTCTGCTTTGGAAGGGATAAAGGGAACTGTGTAATGTAGTGTGTCTCTTGTGATACTGGTGATACAGAATGTAGAAACCTTAGATCTCGCTGAACCAATTGACCTAGGAGTTTTACACAGTAAGTTCAAAAAACTATTGTTATTTGTACTAGCAATTACAAGTTTTCTTATCCACACTCATGTCAAAATTACATTCCATGAGCAATATGCAACAGAACCTGAAACATTTATTTTGAAAATGGGAAATGCTTACTTATTACATCCTTCTGTTAGTCATGTTGGCAGTTGTGGATAATTTCACTTCTGTATGTCTCTGACTTCATGGCAGCTAGTGAAATTAGGAGTATTACAGGATCATAGTTCATGCACCCACAGAGAATCTCCTGCAGGGCATTGAAGCTGATGGAAAGACTGTTTTGAGAAAGAATATAGGAAGAAATGATGGTGTGAAATCATTGTTTGAGAAATGAGTTTAGTTGAATGCGTTCAGATAATACACCCTTATGGAATCTGAGACTGTTACTAGCAGTAGCAAGCTTTAACTGATGATAGTCCATCTTGAATAATAACTGAATAATGGGAAGAAGTCTGAGGAATCCCCAAAAATTTGGGATAATACAAAATACTGTGTGTCATAGTTTTATGATTTTTTCAATCAATCGGTATTCCACATCATAACATTGTGTAGTACACTGGGAGTTAATGAGTCAATGCTCCAGTTCTGGGTACCTGGTTCTCAGAAGAGGAGAAGAACTACATACCCCAGAGGACTTTGTGTTTCCATTTTCCATTCCAAGGGAAAGATAAAAACTGTTTGTAGGTCACAAGACGTTCACTTTTTCCTTTTCTGCTCATCTCTGCAACGTGTGTGCTCCGTAGCCATCTTGTCTTCAGCATTAGGGTAAGGCTGTCAGTTTTTGGACACTCTCTCTCTCATTTTATTTGATTTATTAGCTTCATTTCTAATTATATTGTATTATATTGTGTTATCTTGCATTCCGATATTATATTTAGTAAATTGACTTTCCTCCTCAGATCATTGCTGCTGTTTTTGTTTTTAGGCCCATCTCCCTACTCTTTCTCCTTTTTCCCTTTCCCCTTTTCTGGGGGGTAGGTGGGTCTGTGGGTCCCCCACCCCGTTAGTCATGGAACAAGGCTGAACCAGTCCTGTAAACCATTTGCACTGAGGAAGCATGGAAGAGTCTGCAATGAGTTAACGAAATCAGCTTGATTCTTTAATCTCAAGTGAAACTGCCTCTAGGACATCAAAACAACTGGCACTGTAGAGTACAGGGCCACAACACAGGGTCTTTTGGACATGTCTGAGATTCACTGCATTTCCCAGAGCCTAGATGAAGGGTATGGGAAGTTTTGTAGAGTATTGGATTGTGCATGGAACAAATAAATCCACAGCCTCACCTTAACTGTGAATGTTAAATTTGCATCTTTTACCATTAGAAAAAAAAAGACCAACAGAACCAAAGATGGGGCTGATTGAAAGTAACTGAAACTCCTTTCTGCTAAAAAAAAATAAGTAATCTCATTTGCATCATCTTTTACAGAACACAATTCCATGAATTGCTTTTCATTGCTGCTTTTGTTGTTGTTGTAGTTGTGTTTTGTTGTGGGTTTTTTTTTCTGTATAATCTTTTTATCTTCAGTTTTCTGCTTGTTTCATTATTATGAATACAGTATAAATTATCAGAGTTAAGCACCCATTAGCTACTAAAATTTGAAACCCACTATGGCACAAAGTAAAATAAAGTATTAAGAGTCTCAATATTCTTCTCTCTGCTACTGCTCCTGGCAATCCCATGTGAGCTCTTAACATGATGAATAAACATGCGTTGAATTGGTTCATTAGGGTGGAACTATAGATCTCTCCTGATGTTTCTTTTATTCTTTGAAAAAGAGGCTTTATTGTTTCTATATATTTGGCTGTTACAGCTGTGATGTTATAAAGCAAAACAAAGTGCCATACAACAAAATGCTTCTGCTTATAGAAAATGCAAAAATAGAAAGTAGGAAAGATAAACGTGATGCAAATTGAATGCTTTATCTTGCTGATTGCCAGGCATATTTACTTGGAGGGAAATTCTTCCGTAACTTGTGAAGTAACAATGACCTGTTGGAAATATGTTCTCATCAAAGTCACAATTTAATATTTAAAGATTAAAGAGAATTCTGCAGTTTAATATTCATTCTACCCTGGAAACAGACACAATAGTATTACTTTTCTATAATATTTATCACTCCCCATCTGAAGCTGTCTGAAACATTTTAGTCAATTAAGCTTCATTGCACATCTACAATGTCAGAGTTTGCTCCAGCCATTGGGCAGATGGAGGAATGTTACTGACAAACATTAAAATGCGCTTGCCTGAACATTCACTGACAATAGTCTCTTTATTTCAGTGTTTTTTTTCATGAGGCATATTCTATGTTACTGCTTGTCTTTGCACTTAAAGTAACATTTTTATTTGTTTTTATAGTGTTAGTATATCACTGTAGTGTTAATTAGTTTGATTTATGTACTGTCTAGATATCCCACCAGATACATTAAAATCTCACTATTTTCCTGATCCACGCTGAGAGTCACTACCTATCTCAGTCAGCATGTTTGTTCAAATTAGATAAAATAAGTTTGTGAAATAGGAAAAGAAATTTTAAAAACAAACTAACAAATCCCTTGATACATTCATAAATAGGGAATGTGCACGTCCAAAGTGATCCAAAAAGTCAGCTGTTCAACCTGGAGTCCTAAGCATGTACTATTATTTCCAGCTCAGCATTCTAGCCAAAAGAACATACATATGTATTCCAGTCTTGGTACTGAAGTTTGGAACTAGATGTTTACCAAGATCCGAGACATTTACACGCTTAACACATAAGGTCTGTAATTTTTGAAACTCGTATACATAAACAAGACTTGAGCACAGTATTGTACAAATACAAACGAGGACAAAATATTTCTTCCTATATTTTCTTTCCCTCAGATAAAAAATATTCTAGATATTCAGTTCTCTCTGAGTGGAATTTCAGAATGGTATTAACAATGCTTTTACCACTTAGAAATTTATGAAGGGCTATTGCTCTGAACAGGGATATTTGGTTTGATACTAAAAATTCCATAAACATTTTTATAGCAAGGTGCATAACACTGCTGACAAGAGGTGATATATACAGTTAAAGTGTGGATGGATGCATCTGAGTTCCAGTTTTAGATTTCAGAGCTCTTTAGGAACAAAAATATGCTCCTAAAATGACTGAGCAGCTCAATGAAAATGCTAGAATTCTTCCAGAACATTTAGGAGATTTATGACAGGCCAAGTCAGTGAGCAGACATCCACTGTAACATAAGAAGATACTTTTCCATCTTCATGGAGATTTTTATCCTCACGAGGAATAAATCTGAAACTTGGCCCTGATGATTTGGTTAAAATTTGGTTAAAAAAAAAAAAAAAAAAGGGAGAAAGAAAGGTCTAGCAAACACGACATGTTGCATAAGTTCAAATTAGATAGAATTATTCCAGTATTCTACCATTTTTTTGACCCATAAATTCTTTTACAATCAGATGAGATACTTTACATTTCTTTGCCTTAAATATTCTGCGCTAAATGTTGTGTGAGTTATTCCAGAAATTGTGTATCATTTGAGTTGATGAAAGAATACTCATTTACACTATGAACAATATACCAGGCTGACAAACAATTTTGTATCTTTTTTCTGAAATATGTTGACTAAATATAATACTATCATCCATTACACTTTTCCTTTAAATCTATTTTCCTTAAAGCATTGAACAATGAATCAGAAAATGTCTTGCAGAACAAAAACCTAGAAGCATATGTTGATAACAGGGATTTTAACTTTCCATCTCTGAAATCCATATAGTGAATAAGAAACTGAAATGTCGTACAAAACATTTTAACATCTCACTTCAAAACTGCGAAACACCTAATAGAAATACTCATGCACAAAGTTGCTGACAGATTTTTTTCCTCATGATTATCAAAAACAATGTTAAAGATCATGTGCTTGTGAATGCCAAACCATGTGTTATTCCTGCCCTGGGTATTGTGAAAGCTTTTTATGAAAGCTTTTTTTGTCCAAGAAAAATGACCTTTTAATTTTGAGACCGAGTGTCTGTTTTTCCTCCTTCTGTGAATGTGGTATTTTTTATGAAAGGACCAAATTAACATTTTAATTTTGGTTACAGTATCTTCACAATAAAAAACTGTCTTTACCAAGAGACAAGTCTTTAACAGCAAATAAAATACCAAAAATAATCCTAAAATTTTCTCTAGTGCCTGATAATTTTTCATCAGTTTTTCTGTTTCACCTTCAACAGTGTTTTTATAACCTTCCCACTATTTTCATGCACCTTCCTGACTTCTTTTTTCTCTTTGGTATAAGCACTGAGTAGTGCTTTTGCTTGTCTGACAAGTATGAACTAGCATTTTGTGCATTTGATTCATCCGGACAGCAGTGAGAGAATGGAAATTTTATTAAGCAAGCACTAACAAAAATGATCAAATCTCTTTTTTGTAGTAGTGATAATGAAGATAAGGTCTAATAAAGTTTCCACTGATTTATGTGAAAACTCTTTTGTAAATTGAAAACACAAGCCTGTGAATTTGGTTCATAAATTACTGTTCTTGACTGACGAAAACAAGAACAACGCAGAATCTAGTATTTTGAGTCACATTAATACCTATATTTTCAGTTCTGAACACAGTCTTTTTCGTTATTCATGTCAGTTCAAGTAGCATAGCTTGATCACAATATTTCATCAGAGAAATTGTACGCAGATGTACTTGGACACTGTAAGAAATAAAAGCATTTTAGTAAGAGATAACAGATTATTAGCCAGCGTGCAAAAAACGAGCAGCATTAATAGGAACAGTAACGGAAGAGCTTTCTAAAAAGTTGTTAGCACAACTGTGCAAAAGACACACCTGATCTGCAGTTTAAAAATTGAATTGCTGTGAGTTGCAAATGGAAAATCCCGAGAATCAGAGTGTAAAAGGTAAGATATGACTATTTAATAAGTGCACAGCTTCTGTTCCAATTAAGCACAAGATTATTGTTCAAAACTTTAAGATCATAAAAAATAGCATCCCCAAAATATCTAAGCATTCTGAGACTAAATGTTTTAACCCCTGTACCTTTTTGATAAATCTATTTCCTTCCATGATTTAGACTTGTTTCTGCTTTTCTGTCTTTTTATTTTACTTGGAACACAAGGTAATTCTTGAGACATAGGTAAGAAAATAAATTCATACTTTGGGAAACAGTATAATTTAATACTTCTTAACCTTCTTTACAAAGTTGCTTTTAGAACAGAATTTATCCCTACACCATAAAAACAGACATTATATATATGCCAGTTAAGACCCACTTATCCTGACAAGAATTTCGCAGTACATAGGTCTTACTTGGCTCAATTTTACTTTGAATTTGTGGTCCTGGTAAAATTACTTTCACATTGCAGACACGATGTCATTTTATTATCTTCAGGCTAAACTGTCAGCATCAAAGAATAGTCTCTTGTGTGAATGGAAGGGAATGGACTGAGAAGAGAGAATGTGGCAATCCTATTACATGATAGAGAAAAAACTTGCCCCTGGACATGAAAATATTTCCCCTGCAAGTAGATAAAGACAGTATGCACCTATGTTGGGGCTCACAATGTTGTAGAGGGTAAAGTTTGATCAGCAGCTACATTTTGTGTTACGCACACTCTGCCAGCTTCTTCATCTTCCCATGTTTGGTGTGTGGGATTGAGCTAGACAGAAAAGTTATAGTGGTGAGGAATGAATGACTGTAAGTAGTGCTGGACATCAAGGCTATTGGAAATCTAGACTTATGACAGACCAACATAAACATGAAAGCCTTCAGCTTTCCTGCTAATGCCACCAGTGCATAACAATTAGTATATAGTTTGGCACATAGAGGAGGAATTACTGTATGCTTATATTTTTTTCTCTCCTTGCCATCTTCATCTTAGGTTTAACATGGCTTGGGTACTCTTTACAGTAGGAATATTGTTATTCACAGCTTGTTCCCAGTAATACACTTTTTGCGTTGGCTGTAGCTATTTTTTTAAACAAAGATCCTACACAAGCCAGAGAATGTAGAAATCTAAATAGTTTTGCACCTACCAAGCAGAAAAAATATTTTCAAGCACATTGTATTTTTTACTACTGTGGCAAAACTTTTAGAAAGTTTTAGTCTCCTTTAAAGCTTTCTTGTCGCATATTGTTGTGTTTTTCCATTTCCAAACATTAGTTAGGAAGAAACATAAGCAGATTGAATTGCAATAGTCTTTTCCAGATATATAGAACTAATTCCTGCCAAAAGGAAGACCTTGATTATTTCAAGCTATTTAATAATGATCAACAAGAAAAACAAATAATTCCTCTCTGCACAACTCTGTCTATAATATTCTGTTTAAGTAATAGCACATGTAACTTTTGACCTTTTGTGGACGTGAGAAAATAGAAGCAGTTAAAAAAAAAAAAAAAAAAGTGAATTAGAACAAAAAAGACCAAGAAGATATAGTAAGGAGATGTCACCTTTACAAGTTTTATGATCTACATTCCACCTATAGTAACTATTCATAATAGTTCATCTGTGTGGAAGTGGAAGAAAGGAGGAAAGAAGGTGGAAGAAGCAATACCAAACAAGGTCTGAACTCAGTGAAGCCAGTTTCCACTTGCATTAGTATAGAAATATTCTCTACATTTTTACTACAGTCTTCTAATGTCTGTCCAGTCACCAGTTGTAGTAACCTCACACGTGTAACAATTGCTAAAAAATTAAGAAGCCAATGTCTCATTAAAAAAAATAAATTAAAAAAAAAATTCATTATCATTGAGATCTAAAAAGTTTGTGAGCACAGGTGAGGACTGGGGTAAAATCCCTTCCTTTCAAAGCAGTAAGGAGATTTTTCTGTTGTTCTGATACTGGTTGTGCTATAGGCAAAATAAAGACAAAGAATATGAAGAGGTTCATCTTCAAGGTGCAGCATACTCTGGAGCTTATTTGATTTCAGAGGTACCTTACTGGTAGCTTAAGTAGCCCTAACATTGTTAGATTTTCCTTTTCTTCCTGAATAAAACCTGCCTGTCTTCTAAAAGGCAGAAAATTAACTTCTTCTGTCTCAACCACTATCTTCCTTGTACTTAACTAGACTGGAGAAGAGAAAGGCTGTAACACTTTTGGCCTTGTAATGTCATCCTTTGTGTGAAGGCAACGGCAAAACACTAGGAAGGTTCTCTTACTCAATTTCATCCCCATACATGTTTTTGGTAAAAGACTGGACAAATGACAAATTAACTTCAAATATATCCATTTTCCTTATTCACTGTAACTTTTATGCCTTTACTCATCTTAAGATCTAAAATGAGCTAGCATCATCTGATAATAATAATGATACACAGGCAACAGAACAGGTAATATATACCATTACTTTAATGCTACTCAAGTGTATTCCTTGCTCCTCTGAAGTACTTTTTCAGGTACTTTAACCTGATCTCAGAATTCTCTACTTATGACTCAAGCGGTCATTGATAATTTTATTCCTCTTTTATTGAAATTGTTGTGCTATTTAAAATGAAATTGAGCCATTAGACAGCAGAATATGTGAAATGATTATGTTCATAGAAGTGGACTATCTGAACTTTTTTTTTAGAAAAGTAGAAAATCTATCTTGAATAACTCTTCAGAAATACACTGTAAGATTTTATCATGAAGTCTAGCAAAATAATATTAACCTTAATTAAACATTATTTGTAAATTTGTAAATAATGTTTAATTTTATTCATAAATACTAATTTTATTAATCTGAATGCTAGAAGTCAATCAGTTATTTCAAACACAGTGTGCTTCATGCCATTACCTCATTAGTAAATCTATGCTTTGGCTTGTATTTCAAGCAAAAATATTATTCAGTTTATGGACTGTTTTCCCTTCAGGAAAAAGATTGAAATATGTGCTATTTGGCAAATGACACACTGCCAACATAACTTTCTCTGGCATCTGTCCATTAACTCTAAAGAAAGAATTAGCATTGTCCTTGTGATTGGCAAAGGAAATTAATTAGGATAAGAAACTTGCCTGTCTCAACTATTACTGAGATTCCATAGTTATGAGATAAAAAAAAACATACAAGCACAAAGAGAAAAAGGAGAGGAGAGGAGAGGAGAGGAGAGGAGAGGAGAGGAGAGGAGAGGAGAGGAGAGGAGAGGAGAGGAGAGGAGAGGAGAGGAGAGGAGAGGAGAGGAGAGGAGAGGAGAGGAGAGGAGAGGAGAGGAGAGGAGAGGAGAGGAGAGGAGAGGAGAGGAGAGGAGAGGAGAACGGAAGGAGTAGGGGATGGGGAAGGAAAAAGGAAAAGTTCCATTAATTGAAACAGAAGCCATGCAATCTTTTGTCTCAAAATCTTTATTTTGCTCAGCCTACTCAGACAAGAATAGAATGTATGCATTCAGTTTCTTTTGTTAGCTTGCACACAATATCTGGATATTTTTAATTATAAAGAGGATGGCAAATTGAGTGCAGATATAATAGCTTCCTGCAGGCTTCCCAGAGGATGACTATTCAGTCTTGATGTATGTAGCTCCAGAAAAGTGCAATGAAATTAAAGCTGTGGCCTCTATCATCAGCCAGTGGTGAGGATCTTTACTCTTGGCCAATAGAAGTAGCAGACTGCTGTCTCTTAAGAAAAGAGGATGCAGGGATCAAGCATCATCCAACCTTCAGACTGCAGCTCTATTTCAGAAATGTTGCAGTAAGTGCTGTCCTTAGCTTCAGGCAGCGTGTGTTCTCTAGCTCTATGCACTCCCATCCTGTATGCAGAAAATAGCACCCAGGTTAAGGGGAAGAAGATTTTATTTCTGAAATGTTCTAGTGTTCACAGCATAGCAGCATCTAAATTATTCAGGCAATAAAATTTTCATGGGGATTTATTTTCAAAAACAAAGGGATACGACTGAAGAAACTTAATGTATTTAGAAAGAAATTATTTGCTGGACTGTCAGTTGAAAAGAAGACGATTCAAAGTAGAGCAGGAGGAACAAAAGAATACAATGTCCTGACAAAATTACAGTTATTTATCTGACAGAGATTTACATAGAGGGCCAAAAGGTACTGTAGTACTTTAGAATGAGCTGCAGTGTCATCAACTTTGACCCACCAAAAGCAATTAATGCGATTCAAGGTATAGCCAGAGTCAGATAGGTTTATGACAAAATGTAACCTCTCTGACCCAGTGATATCAAAATAATGCCCAGAATTTCTGAGATTGAATAATAATTCAAGTGCTAAATACTCTGTGAGGGACTGTCAAACTTCCATTCATATTTAAATCAGAGGAAATTGAGGTCATTTAGGACTAGACACTCAAAGACATTAAGGGGACTAATTTTCTTTTTTATTTTTTGGTTGCTTTTTTTTAATCAAAAAAATCATGAGAGATTAGGTGCTCTACCACTATTACATTTTCATTAGCAGGTAGTAAGAATCAGCTTGGGCTACTATTGCATAGGAAAATAGGAGAACTGGCCCTAAAATGGAGCCCTGGGGAACTACACTAGTGACTAGCTGCCAGTCTGATGTAATCTCATTTACTATTAAACTGTGGGCCTGACCCATCAGCCAATTGCTCACTGTCTTCTGTTTTCATTAATGGAAATCCATGCCAGTCAAATACTCTGTCTTTCCTATCTGTGGATCAATGGATTTTAGAAGACCTTAAGATAAATTTCAGTCTGAAAACTTGCTTAAGTTTCCCACTCATTGACAAGAGCTTTCTGAATATATCCTGCTTCCAGATTTGCTACTAATTTCAAGTAATTTAGTTGCCTTGTCCTTTTGTTTCATTTGCTTTAAAAGGAGTAAAAATAGTTGTCACAGGAAGCTTGCAGAGATGATAACGTATTTGCAGTTTATTTTTAGACCTTTGGAAATAGAATTTGTTTCTCATACTAATTCACATTTTTCCTCTTTGCATACTTTCTGCTTGAGATACTCATTCAGTTCCACATTTGTTGCAGAAAAATCTTTTTGAAAGTAGATGGAGCAAGAATACTCACTGGTACGAAATTTCAAGATTTCAAGCCTCGTGATCTGGTTTCTACAGTAAAATTTGAAATTGCAGTAAATTATTTGTGTCTGTGGACTCTGTCCCTGACAAAATTGCAACCTCTTCATGCCTAATTGAATGCAGTAAGGACAAAGTAACAGAACAAGACCAGTCAAATTACTTGTCAAACTAGACCTGCTGTACAACATACCAATTTTTAGGTGTTAAACAATCATCTTGATTTGAGAACAGACAGATGTAATCAAGAAAATTCAAATGCACTAGTTAGCTGAGATTACTTAAAACAAACAAACAACTGTAACATACTTACATACATACATGCACCAGATCTTTCGGTGAGTGATGAAGCAGAAATGAAGAAGCATCTTCACACTACTCTTGCACTAATCTTGTAGACCTAGTAGTATACTCAGAAGTCATATTTTCTGCAGGTCACAGGTCAAAGTTGCCTTCAACAGCTCTCTGAGCTTTGGCACACATCTCACTTTGTGGAATTCTGAAATTGGACTTGCATGCAGTACTTTTTTCTTTTACAAAATAAATAAATAAATAAATTACTATTATCACAAGAAGGAGAGAGGTCAGTTTTTCACTGCAATGTATTCATCAGTATTCCCTAGTTTAGGTAAGAATTTCATCCAGAATTCTCCTGTGCCTACTCATTCAAGTAATAGGTTTTTCTTTCTTTCATTTTTTGCCTAGACAACTACTTCACTTGTTCCTTGAAGAAATAGTTCCTCATAGTTTGAAGAGAAAAAAAAAAGTTGGAAAGCACACAGTTACGTTCTTCAATATATGCTTTATTTTCAGCAAAAAGAGAGAACAAGGTATATACTAACACAATAATCAAAGAGAGATGCTTTCTTTTATATCTCCTGTTTTGGTCAAGTGACTCCTGAACAATCTTACCATCTCATTAAAGCTGCTAGTTAGTTTTAACAAAATAGTTTGACTTTGTCACCACTGTTTGGTCTAACATACTCTGTTTAAATGCATGGTCTTCAAATTTGCTACTCCTGAACCAAGCAGAATAAATTCTTATGCTCCCCTCCTCAGTCTGTCTTTCAGAAGTCAGAAGGCAGAAGTCAGGAAAGAGGATGAATATTGTGATGGAGCTCAGAGGTAACTGACTATGAGAGTGTAATACCACAAAGAATATTTAGTAGAAGGACAAAGTTCAGATTTTTTGAAGAACTCTCACAATATCAGCATAGAGAATATTTTATTAGTAGAATTCTAATGCTTTGCAAACAGTTTGCAATAGAAATAACTGCTTTTACAGTACTGTTGCAGAAAGAATGAATGCTCTAATCTTTGCAGTAGAAGTTGCTACCAGCACCGAAACTGTTTCTGTGTGTGAATATATATATATCATAGCTTATATTAAATAAATCAGTGCTAAGCGAATTTGTCGTATTTTTATAGCAATATGAATAAGCATGACTTATTATTTTCTTTCAGTGTTACATTAGCCCACCATTAGTTAAGTTACATTAAAAAAAAGCATTATTTACATGATTTTTTAAAAGTATTTCTCTTGGAAATATCAACTGATATGTCTTTCATGTAAATTATGCAATCAGTATTCATCAGAGTACACACAGCAGTTTGTACAAAATAAGGTACTTATTCAGCTGACAGGAAAACATGCACGCTTAATAAAGAAGCAGAAATTACAGAAGATGGCTGGATGCTGATAGTGGCAAATACAAGAAGATTTGGAAATGGGAGTATTGTGTGAAAACAAGGCATACTTCACGGTGCGTAGTTACACTGAGACAGTGTTTTAAATTCTCCAGGAGGAACAGCATAAGCTGCAATTCCAGATTTAATGTTTCTTGATTATTGCTTGTTATTTGACTGTGTTTTTAATTTTTGCCCCCATACTTGTGTGGCAGTGATTCAGCATAAAAACAAGGACTTAAGAAACTATGGCTAGCTGAATTACACACCTGCTCTTCATCTCTGTAATCAGCTTTAATGTCAGAAAGACTCCCTAATTTCCTTCAACGGGATCCTTGAACTCCTTCAATATGCATTCTTGCATACAATTGATCACTGTTTACACTTCATGCCATGTATTTTACATATTCATTTTTGGAAATAGAATAATTTATCTAATAAGCAAGATCTGGCATGCCAATAGAAAAGATAGTGGTTGCTTGGAACAGTACCTTCACAGAATCACAGAATCACTAAGGTTGGAAAGGACCTATAAGATCATCTAGTCCAACCATCCACCTATCACCAATGGTTCTCGCTAAACCATATCCCTCAACACAACATCCAAACGTTCCTTGAACACCTCCAGGGT
>JACDJE010000480.1:484912-518239 GCA_016647715.1 Pavo muticus | reverse complement strand
AAAAAAAAAAAAAAAAAAAAGCAATAATAATAATAATATATTAAAAAAAAAAAGAATCAAGGAAACAGGATTTGCTCCATATTTTACTTTGTTTGCTTTTGTTTTTAGCCAAAGATATCTAACATCTATTTTTTTTTTTTTTAATATTTCATTTAGCTTAACTGAGGAGCAGAAGAGTGGCTCCAAAAATCAAAAATCAACAACTTCTTTAAATGTTACAGGATCTTTTTAGATTTTTGTTCTAAGGCAAACGTTCAGCCAAGAATACATAACGAGCTACTACTGACAAGAATAAGTCCCATCAGTATGTGCTTTCTCATAACGCATCAATGATTCAAGCACGTACAAAAAACTGCTTTTAGCATTAGTAAAGTTTATTCGTGCATTAATCAGTTAGCTGCATGAAAAAATCATATTATTGTAAAAAGAAAATAAAAAGCTTTTGTATAAAATCTGTTGTGTCTTTATCATTGAAATTCAGTAAACGTTCTTTTTCACTTTGAACTTCAATATTCCGCTAAATGTGCTTGAATGTTAGACTATAGTGGGAACAATACAAACCACTTGTTTTGTTAAATATTGACAAAATGAAGTAACAATCCAATATTGAAACTGCACTCCACAGCAGAGAACAGTATTATTTATGATACAAAAGTAAAGGTAGTTCTTTACATTGTGTCTCTGCAAGGGTTTTTCACAGATCTAATTCTCTCATTGAGAAAGGCAAAAGGTCTTACTGTGTCAAGAAATTCAGCTGTGATGTTTCTCCTTTTACATGGGTATTTTTTCTGTAGTTTGTGTTCAGATAAGGTAACTGCCATCCTTTTCAAAATAGGATAGTAGGAAGCAATCAATATTTCCAAAAAAAAAATCTTTGGGAACATACTGCTTTTGTGATTTATGGTGTCTTTTGATACTCCTGAAAAGTGTTTGTTCTCTTCAATAATCTAGCCAGAGACTTGACCCTGTAATTCCTTTAAAATGAATGACTTCTTTAATTCTTCTTTCCTGAGTACAGTTGTATGAGAACAAACGTTTCAGGGATATGTGTTGACTGAAAGGGTTCCTGAAACTGAGCAAAGGAGCTGCTCTTTATTGCTTCGTTTGTGACATGTTCACAGAAAAACAAGTCTAAATTATTTGCAAGTGCATAGGATTGAATAAAAAATAACAGAGAAAAACAGTTTCCAAAACACCTGGCTGCATGCAATTTCTTGCTTAATGGAAATAAACTGCAACATAATCACTAGTATTTTAAAGAATTCTTCTTCCTGTACTATTGTGCATTGACCCAGTTGTGAAATGTTGAAGTGGGGTAAATTAGTACAAGTACAAAACTGTTGTTATGTAGTTGTAGTGCTTCTAGCACCAACCTATCCAGTTTAGAGTTAGCCAAGATATTACTGTATGGCTCTGTGTTGTGTATATTGAGACAAAATCTTTTTAAGCAACACTAGAATGTAAAAAAAAAACAGTATTCAGTACCAGCTGTATTCTTATAAGAGCAGAATATTTTCTAAACATGATTTTTATGTTAAGTGTTCAGGTCAGCAGTGTCAAATCTGGATGTTAAAATATATTTGTAGAAAAAATGAAGTTTGTTTTCTCAAAACTTCCTTTTCACTCTTTTGCTTCTAGGGTTCTAAAGAAGCACAAAATAATAGATTTCATGTCTGATTTATTGAAATTGCCTAACAACTTATTTCTCAAAACTGCCTTTCCCTTAGTGGGGAAATATTTTGTACAATTTAAACAAAGCTGCCTGTACTTCCCCTGTTTACTAATATGCATAGGATAGTTTCTGTGCATTTCACATGGCGTGGTGGATGTTCCTGTCATCTTAACCACTGTTGTCAGCATCAGAGCTGACATGGTCTTTAATTTCACCCAGCACTTGTAGTATCCAAGAGTTTCTAGTTTACTGAAAAATGACTTCTCTTTAGTTTGAAGTGAGACCAAATTGAAAACCAGGACGAAATTAAATACATTTAAAAAATAATATTTCTATGAAAATGAAAAGACTCATAAGTGATTGTGACCTTAATCACATATTTTATACCAGCAGAAATCCCAGTAGGTCAACAAATTCCTGCTAAGTATCTCTCTTTGGTCACAGATTTTTGTTCCCTCATCCTCTCTTAGCTTAACCTATTATTTCACAGTGATTTGAGTCACTCCTTTGCTTTTGGTGCATGAAGAAGTACAATACGAATGATTTCATGACTTGCTCTTCTCAATATATGCATACCTCAAGTTCTTTGACAATTGAAAGCAGTTTCTTCTTCGGCATTTTCTAGAAACTGTTGCAAAGACATTGTTATTTTCCAAAGAAGAAAAGGATTGATTGATCTATTTTTTCCAGTGTTTTCCTTATTTTTATGATTTCAAGAAAAATCACTTCAACTTAAAATAGTTTTTTTCATTTCTGCATCTGAACCTGCAAGTATTTTTTTTTTTGTGTATAAAAAAACGATAAGGCTGATTGTAATAGAGGGAATGGTTTAGATTTGTGGCGATTGAAGCAGATTTGTGAGCTATAAGGGCTATCAAAAATGATTACAGCTGCACATGATTTAGCAATTAGCAGTGTCCACAGCATCTATCTCTGGCAGATGTTTCAAATGTTGCTAATTTTAAATTGAATCAAAAAGAATGATGTATGCAAGAGAATACTCTGGTCTTCTAAAATGTAAATATACCAACTTACGTTTTTAAAACATATAGAAGATTTGCAAGAAAAAGTTAAATAAATAAAATATCTTTTAAGTAAATAGAAAAATGAAGTGCATTCATGATAATCCATGTCTGAAAAGTGTACTACTTCGTCAGAGGAAATAAATATCCTACTTTGCAGCTTTATATACTTTATTGATGTATCCTTGGGCACAGTAAAACATACCTTTATGATTCTAAGTCTTACTGTTTCTAAGATATATGAATGTTAAAACATCTTTTTATGATTCTAAGTCTTACTCTTTCTAACACATATAAATGTTTGTGAGCATTTCAGAGAACCTCCAGGCCCAAGCAGTAATTCTGACCTTCAAGGTATTGTGTATAAGTCTGATTTACCACAGCATTTATGGAAGATCATAAATGATAAATAAAATATTTCTACTAAAACTTGCATTTGCTAATGACACTACTGCAAACCATTCAATAGCAATCAGGTGTTAAGAGGCCAATGCAGGATGATTTTGTTTTCTCATGTGAATAATTTGCAGTCTTTTAGATCAGATTATTGTTTTAAGCATGTTGATGCATCCTTCTCTTATTGCCATTAAGAGACTGAAATGAGAAATTGTAATGATATTCTCTGAAGAGTGTTTCTTTGTGTGTTTTGGTTTTGTTTTGAATGTGAATAGTTGATGATTTTCCTGAAAGCTTCGTAAAGAAGGGAAAGGTATTCTTACTTAACTAGCTTTCCCATTTTTTTTCAGAACATTTTTAGTATTTTATGGCTCTGAGTACATTATTTGACACGAAATACAATTCAGTATGAAACCTGTGAACATAGAAGTCAGACAATTTCAGGTCAGAATAAATGGCAGAAAATAGCAAACTTTCTTTTTTTTTTTTTTAATCCAATCTAATTTTCAGACTTTTGACTTGACTTCCCTCTGGATTTTAATTTCTGTATAAGAGGAGAAAGGCAGAAAGAGTAGAGGAAAATTAATTTTAAAAGGATTTAAGAGTACCTTTCCCTTATGATTCACAAGTGATGGGAGAGTTACCTTCCATCATCTTTGTTTCTTATCTCTAGATTGTGTCTTCCTGAAGACAACTTTTGCTTGAAAGAATTAAGATAAAATATATGACTAATTAACCTACAAATGCTATGTCAAATTTATCTGTTTCTTGGTTTTGTTTTTGTCTTTCCAGAAAACTGTCAATATATTAGTTTTCTTCTCATTGAAAATGGGCTTCCTGAGCACTCAGCTCATTTGTGTTAAAGCTTCTCTATCCAATCTTTTATTAGCTATTTTAAATGTAGCAGATAATATCATGCTTGAATCAGTTTTCTAACACAGAAGGTTGCCAAAAAACCAAAACTTTTACAGTATCATTCCTTATAGAGTCACCACTATCTATCTCTCTGTTTGCAAAGTCAGTCAAGTTCACACCCACATATATTTGGTCACTTATTTATTGTTTGATATGTAAGAATTAAACCAGATTTGAAAGGTAAACATATGCTACTTCATACAATTTGTTCATTAAAATATTACAATTAAGGTAGAGCACCTTTCATTTACTTTTTGATAAATCAGAAGTAATTCCATTTAATATATATGAATTGCACAGGAGTAAGCCCAGTGCCCTACGTAATTCAGAGCAGGGAACTGTATAAAGCATATGAGGAATAAATGACTCATACCTTTAGTAGACTGTGCATGACTTGCCTAAACAAAACGTTTTCTTTTACTTCTATTGACTTAGCTTTTGTCCTGAGTTTACATTTCCAGTATGCTTTGCTGTATGCTGGCTTTCAATATGAGCAGTGAAAGTGAGAAAGAAAAATTTAACAGACTATTTGCAGAACTAGCTGCATCCTTCAGCGGCAGAGTGGATAGCATTAACAGTAATCCTTCAGCTCCAGTAGGAGCTCTCTGCAGATCCACAGAAACTCTGAGCTAACCTTACTAAAGAATATTCCTTTCATCTTCACTTTCTTCCATGAGTTGTAGAGCTTCTTTAAGGACCATGCTGTCCTTGGTTATGACCCTTATGGTTTAACCAGCATCTCCAGAGGAAAGGTGGTAAATAGAAGCCTCTAAAAAGTCAACAGGGGTCTACAGAGTTTGCTTTAAAAATATAGAGAAATTGCTAAAGAGAAACAATCCCAAAGAGATTTTTCTATTAAAATCTATAATTAAAAATAATTAAGTACAATATTAAGACTTATTTAAAAGTCTTAATATAGATACCTATCTATATTGGATAAAGATATCCGGTAAATGTGGAAGGCTAATTTCTGAAGGCAAAATTTTGCATATGTCTCTGAAATTTCAAACTGCATTTAAGTTAAACTGACCTTACACCTTCCAGGTGCTGAAAACCCTGTCTTCTGTACTTTGCATGGATTTTGGATTTTTATTTTGGGCTGTGCTATGTTTTCCTTCTAACTTTCATAGCTTCCATTTTGTCTTGGATTCAGCCACATACTTTTTTGTTTTCATTTCATATCAGTATATATATTCCGAGGAAGAAAATAAATTATAAAAAAAAAAAAAAAAAAAAAAAGGAAGGAAGGAAGGAAGAAACTAACTAACTTACAAACTAACTAAACCCGGTCATACTCCCATCGAAACTCCTGAGTTTTGTCTGTTTTGATACCAAATTAATACATTTTAAACTCATAGACAAATTGTTAAAATTTTTTCTCATTATGTACCATACTTCTACAAATATTATCTAGCCTAAATGACTGCAACTTGATAAGTAATGACAGTACACTGAGCACTGTAGCATAGTACAAGACATAGTATTTATACATTGTTTGTGCCACAGACTCCCAGTTTATTTTGATGAGCTCTTGATATGTAAGAAAACCTGAGAACCTTTCTCAGTCTTCCTATGAAAACTGAACATTTCTATTCATCTCTTGTTATAATCAATTATAACAGTGGCGTCGGGCAGGTTGCAACGAAGATATCACTAACTAGTTACTGCAGCTACAGCAGTGTGAGCTTCATGGCACTTTCATACAATTGTGTGAACATCTGCTTTTAATACTCTTGTACTTCCCTGCTTTTCAAAATGTGAAGTTTTTTGCATATTATGTTCTGCAGTGAGCAAAGCCATCAATTTTGAGCATCTTTTTCACATTTGCTGCAGAATGAAATCATTTTCTTTTCTCATCAAACAATCTGTATAATTAGAGTACTTTATAGCTATCTGTATCAAACAATTAGTGTATTAATTGCTGAGGGTTGGACTATACTACTGAGCATGTAAGCAAAATTTTATAAATGTCATTACGTTGTTGAAAATGTAATGAACAGGAATGGTATTTCTATAGACAATGAATTCTTTTCTCCACAGCTTGACAACAAAGCTTTCTGATTTTCATTATAGATAGTCAGTTGTTTATCCTCAGGGGATATTTCTCTTTTCTGTATCTTAAATTTTCTCTTTATATTTGAAAGATCTAATTCTGATCTGACTTATTTAGATTGTAGTCTAAAGAAAATCAATTGATTTCAGAAAAGTCTATCTGCATTTATGAAGCCATAAATAAGAGCTTATTGTGGCCCAGAGTCTTTTGAAGAACCTTTGAGGGTTCACTGAAAGTTAGTCTTGTTTTGCTTTCATTTCATATCAGTATATATATTCCGAGGAAGAAAATGGTTTCTTAAATAATTTTGATGCATAGCAGGCATTTATCTGAGTTTGTTGACAAATGCTTAGCATACTATTATAATCATTGGGGATTTTAGAACACATCTGATGTGTGTCATGCTCTTGTGCACGAACAACATACATGATTTGTTAGTTAACTAAACTGAGAGAGCTGTATTCTGCTTTTAATGGCACAAGCCTCAAGTCAGTTATTCTAGACTTCACTTGCAAACTCATTAACTGCTCCCCCACTCTGCAGAAATAGAAACTGTATAGACTCGTTGATGGATGGCTCAGGCCCTCAGGCAAACAACACTCTTGAGATCATACAATTTGCAGACCATGGTGACAATTTGGGGTTCTTCAAAACAGAAACATCCACCTACTCCACAGTAACACTTAAACTAGCTCATGAAGAGGAACAATACTATCTGTCTGTGCACACTTTTTAATCTACAAGAATGAAATATTCTTTTTCCAATTTTAAATATGTAATGCATTAAACCTGCTGATATTTATGTCCTGAGTGAAGGATTGGGAAACTGGAGCTTTTGGGGTTTGTGGAGTGGAGCTTGGCAAAGACAGTGTCAGGAAGGAGAACATAAAGGGTATTCCATCATGTACTCCTTTCTTCTATCTCTGTTTTGATTTCATGAAATATAACAATTCAGCTCAAGGTGATCACATAAGCAGTCTTTACTATAAGACCTAAAGGCCTTACACAGATAGCAGATTTGTGTGGCTTCCCTTCTACATAGAGATGAGGCAGAGTTATGTCCTATGCTTTCTTGCTCCATGAGTTCTCATGTAAGTGAAAATCAGGAGTACAGGTTAGATAGGAACTGCAGAATATTCAGAAAGGTGGTTAATCTGAATAAAAAAGGCAACAACTCTGTGAAATATACAGAGGAGCAGACACAGCCCAGAGTGAGTACACAGTCATGAGCAGAATAAAGAAAAGAATCAGATAGCATGTGATGATATTTAAAAAAGACTCTCTTCAGTACATTTTAAAAGGAACTGATGCAAAACTCCTGTGGAAAATGCAGAACTAGTTCAAATTAAAGAGAATTCCAACATCTGCCAGAATTCATACAGCAAAATAAGTCAAAATGCAGGCCTGTTTTTAAGTTACTTTGAAATTTGTCCGGTGAACAAAAAATAGAATAGGAGGACAGTCTGCTGGATTGACACTTTCTTTAGGAGACATGCTGAAAAGTATTATAATTCTGGGAAAACTTTCATCACATTTAGTTTTTTCAGCCATCTCTAATTTTTAATCTCTATGTTAATAGCTTGCAAGGAAGTGAAGAGCCTGGGGTCTTTTACTGGTAATAGAAAAAAGTCTTACTTACAGGTCAACCAGCCATTACAAGGATTTCCTTGAGGTGCCTCATTTTTTAAGTGAATGTAGTCAACCTGATAAATTGTCAATCTAGAATATTATTTAAAATTTTATGTATTTATTAATGTTTTCAACTGAGATAGAAAATTTATGTACAGAAATTATTTTATCATGTATAGTTTTTATTTCCTATTTATATTTATTTCAAATAAATTTCTAAGCTGTTAATATTGCATAATTACATAGAAACTTGACAAAGGTTACAATTCTGTACCTCTAGGTCCTGCAGAAGACAGATACCTGCCCAATCTGTTTGCAAAGCATACAAACACATAGGCTTTTTATGGGAGGAGAATTGAAGAAAATACATGTTTATTCCAAACATAACTATGTCTACATCCAAATCTGGAAACTCAATGTCCAATATTTCAGTCTAATTATATTTTTATTTTTTCTGTCTTTGCAGAAACTAGAATTTAATGATTACTTAGTGCAGTTTTATTGTACTGTCTAAATTACATGACATCTTCAGACTTCTCTATGGCAGCTGTAAAAGTACTTTTTAACACTTTATATATTTTAGTATGCAAAAAGTAGTTGGGGTAAGGAACTCCCAATCTAGATGCTAAAAACTTGGCTGTAAGGGAGACTAGGAGAGTTCATGGAAGAGAAAAAGGTTTGAGATTTCATATATAAAGATGCCACTTCTTACTAATTAAATCCATGCACTTCAAAATATTGAAAACTGTGAAATACTAAGAAACCCATTCTGTAAGAAAACAAGGATATTTCTACAGGGATCTATCAGCTGCAATTGCTGAGCTGAAGCAACTTCTAGTATGTCTCAGAACTATCCTCCTTATTGTGCATGAGAACCTATATGAGACAATACTATCACTACATTTGTATACATCAGTATCATAATATTTCTATTTCTCTTCCAAAGACATCTTTTTCAGACTATTCAAGACACACAGTAACTGCAAAGTCCCTTTATCTGCTTGGCACAAAAAAAGTCAGTGTAGCCTACTACACACTAACTTCCTTGTACAAGTGACAGTTGAAGTAGCAGAATTTTCTTATGCTGTTTCAGTTAAGTTTCAGAAAATGATTTTCTTGATGTTCAGAATAATTCAGAATTTAGTGAGATGGACTATCATACAGGTCTAAACCTCAAAAAGTCAGGCCTCAATAAATCAGATATGGGGAGTAACAGTCTATCTATCTCAGAGAACATAAAAATACACTGTTCTGATTAAGAAATACTTTTTCCCAGCTAATATATAGAATTCAAATCTTGCCCACAAAAGAAGATAAAGGCTGTTCAGATTTGATAAAATGCAAAACAATAGTCCTTTTGCCACTAATGCCAGAATGCAGATACAGGAGTCTTTATTCCCTCATCAAATACTTCCATTTCCAAATTTTGTTATGATTCAAATAGAAGGCTTTTCAAATTTTCTTTGCAGTTCAGTCTTACTGTAGGTCAATCAAAAGAATTTCTATCACACCTAGCAAAAGCCACAGGGCATCATGTGATACAGTGTCTAGGGTGTGGGATTGATGTGATCTGGGTGACAATGGCCACATCAGCTGCCTTGAGGAATCCAGCTTCCCGGCTGAGCTGTGGCTATGCATTACCATCACTAGTGTGAGCTGCATTAAGGAAGGACTGAAGAGGAACCATTCCCCACCACTGAGTAAAGATCTTGCGCGACATGGATGGTTCATTAAGAAAGACTGGAGCCACTAATTGTGGGACCCAGAATGATGATGGCAGGGTGAAAATAACCCCTGAGAACAAGGAGGTGGGAATAGGGCTTTCTGTATAACCATTAAGGATATTGTAATCATTTTTTGTCATCAATTGTCAACATCAATCTGGGCTATGAGTCTTATTACTATCTATCTATTACTACTATCTATTACAATTAGATTAATAAAAACTTTGTTAGCTTTTCATAGAAATATCGAATCAGAGAATGGCATAGGCTGGAAGGGACATCAAGGATCATCAAGTTCCAATTCCACTGCCACAGACAGTGTTGCCAGCTGCTAGATTAAATACTAGATCACATTGCCCAGAGTTCCATCTAACCCAGCCAGGGACAGGGCATTCACAATCTTGCTGGGCAACCTGTTCCAGCACCTCATCACTCTCTCAGTAAAAAAAACCTCCCCCCGACATCAAATCTAAATCTCTCTTCCTTTAGTTCAAAACCATTTCCCCTTGTTCTATCACTACCCATGTAAGAAGTTGATTTCCCTCAAGTTTATGAATTCCCTTTAAATATTGGAAAGCCTCAATGAGGTCTCACAGCAGCATTCTCTTCTCCAAACTCAACAAGCCCAGTTCCTTCAGCCTATCTTCATAGGAGAGGTGCTCCAGCCCTTATATCATCTTTGTGGCCCTCCAAACGCTCTCCAAATGCTCCACATCTTTCCTGCAATGAGGGTCCCAGACCTGGACGCAGTATTCCGGCTGGATCCTCACGAGAGTACACAGAGTGCTGGACCCAAAATGGACCCCTGGGGGACACCTCTCATTACTAGCCTCCACCTGGACATAGAGCCATTGACCACAACATTCTGGCAGTGATCTTCCAACTGATCCCTTATCCACCAAATAGTCAACTCTTCAAATTCATATTTCTCCAATTTAGAGACAAGGATGTGGTGGGGGACCATGCCAAAGGCATTGCAGAAGTCCAGGTAGATGACATCAGTTGCCTTCCCTTTGTCCATTTATGCTGTCACTCCATTTCTTCCTCCCTTTCTTGTAAATGGGAGTGATGTTTCTCATTTTCCAGTCCCCAGGGACCTTGTCTGACAGCCACAGCTTTTCAAATATGACGGAGAGTGGCTTGGCAACCACATTAGTGAGTTCCCTTAGGACCCTGGGATGTACGTCATCCTGCCCCATGGACTTACACATTTAGTCTTATGAGTCAGTCTTGGACTTATTCCACCCTTACAGTGGGGAGGAGTTTGCTCCCCCAGTTCCCACCTAGAGGTTCAAGTTCAGGGATGTGATAATTCTGGCTGCCAGTGAAGAGTGAGGCTAAGAACTCACTGAGTACCTCATCTTTCTTCATATCTGTTGTAAGAAGTTCTCCTTTGTCATCTAGCAGGGGCAGTATGCTTTCTTTGGACTGCCTCATTTGACCTATGTACCTGTAGAATCTCTTCTTTTTTTTTTTTTTTTTCTTGTTTGTTTGTTTTTTTAACAGCCCTCAACAAGTTCAGTTCTATCGGTACCTTGGCTTTCCTAATCCTATCTCTGCAAGTCTGGGTAGCATCTCTGTATTCTTCCCAGGTGACACACCCTTGCTTCCACTGTCTGTATTTGCCCCTCTTTTCCCTCAATTTGACCAGCAGGTCCTTGCTAAGCCATGCCGGTTTCTTGCCTCCCATGCCTGCTTTCTTATTATGAGGGATAGAGAGCTCTTGTGCTCTCATAAAGACATTAAAGAGTAGCCAGCTTTGTTCCACCTCTCTTTCTCTAATGACTTCTTCAGAAGATCTTGTCCAACAATTCCTAACAGGCTGAAGTTCGCTTTCTTGAAGTTCAGGGTCCTGACTCCACTCTTTGCCAGGCCTATGTTCCTTGAGATCATGAATTCAACCAGGGTGTGGTCGCTGCATCCCAGGCTGCCTCTGATCTTAATATCTTTAATGATCTTCTCTGCATTGGTGAGCACCAGGTCCAGTAATGTTTCACCTCTGGTCAGTCTGTCCAATACTTGAAGCAGAAAGTTACCATCAATGGATAACTGACATTTTAATTATATTTTTACGATTTAATTAGATTAGCTATAAATTTTTGGCTCCACCCAAAAACAATATTTTGAGCATAAAACTAGGTATACTTGATCTTCATATAACCATTTAATTACAATTCTTTTCATAAGCAAGGCATTTTTAGCGGTTCTAGGTACTTCAAAAAGAATTTTGTACAGAACTAAGATATGTTTAATCTGAACAATTGAGCATTTACTGAAGAGTACATTCTTTCATATGTATTTAAAAAAAAAATGTAGAAACAGATGTTTTCTGCTCACCTTGCTAAAGTACAAATTTGCTGTACGGATGTTTTATTTTCATAAAGGGGAAGAATGTACATTGTCAACACGTTCACTTCCATGGGCCCCATCTGAGATACCCTGTGGCCTGAGTCAATATAAAAAGGTAGTTTGATATTTTTTTTTCCTGTTTATTAGGAAGCTAGATAAAAAGACAGGGTGGTTAAGAGTTGTTTTGCAAGTGTAAATCTGTAAACTTGGATGCCTCTCAGAAATGACTTAGCATTATTTGGTGAACAAAAAAAAAAATCAAATAATTTGGCAGAGGTTTTGTTATTTATTGTACTTTTTAATTACTTCTCCATGTAACATAAAAATAAAGAAAACTGAAGTTGGTGGACTTGTCTTTGTCTTACAAAGATTCCAGTGGTCACTGCATGTCTTCAATCACATATCTCTTTCAGTCACTTAACACAACTGACACATTGCTGAGATAAGTTTTGTATTGCATTTTGATCTTGACTGCAGTTCCATTATTATGGGTACGCACTTCTGTGTCCTGTGTTATTTATACATTAACTTCAATTTGGTGTTTTATTTTCTTGCTTTTAATTTTATTGTGAACAGAATACCAGTAGAGCTGTCATTCTAATTAGGATAGCTGTTAACTATAACAGTAAATAAAACTTCATACTGATACAAAATTTTATGAGATTTAATTTTGTGATGGAGAATTGCACATTTAATGGAGTGAATACAATCTGTAGTCCATTCAGCTTGTATAGTTTGTAGTGTGTTTTAAGTCCATTTTGGAAGTTTCATATATTCAAAAATAGCCCAAAATGAAATTCAAGACACGACTATTTGACACAATATATTTCAGTTTATGAGATACTTGCATGAGCTGCTTGAACTCTTGTAGCAGGCTACTAAAAATGTACTGCAAGAGACTTCTGCTATGACACAAGTGACAGTAGGGTTGTATCCTTTTTTTGATTTAGACAGAGTGAGTTTACAGGTTGAATTTTATTAGGAGAGTTACACGATTTCCAGTGCCTGCACAGCATCTTAGCTTTATAGTTCTCATATCCTGCCCATAGTTCTCAGCTCTTAAAGACAAAAGCCACACTTAATTTTCCTATTAAAATCACAGCTGGGTAATATGATAAGGCTGGACAGCCCCAGGAATTAATTCAGGCCTTGAACAATAGCCATTTAGTGTGTCGCTTATGAAGATATGTTGCTACAATAGTAAAAAAAATAAGGAAATATATGCATAGTACTATATCACTGCAGATATACTCTGTTTCTACTAGCAGAGAATATTATTTTTCTCCTATTTTCATTGATATTTTCTGCCTCAGTGTCACCAATTAAAAAATAAACTGAAAAATCAGAATTCTGGAAAATGACAAATGTTTTAAAGAGCTTATCTTTGAGAAAGCTTAATAGGATCTGATTTTCCAGAGCAAATTTGCCTTTGGTTTGGTAGCAGTCCTGTCACTGAATACTGACTCATCATCTGAAAGGTCCTCTCACATGCAAAGTTTCTATTTGCCATATTTGTTCATTTGCTTCATAAAACTGTATATCAATATACTAAATGGAATCAGAACCTGGTGCAAGTAACAGTTTATATAATGTACAGTGTTTCTCAGACCTGTTTCTGAAAAAACACCCTTCTAAGACACATCAGAAGAGTCCTCATTTCCTTTTCTTCACCAAAAATGAATGCAATAGAGAAAGGAAATAGAACTGGCTGAGTTCCCAGCTTAGGAAAATAAGGTAAGAAGACAGAGAGCATGCCTGTAAGACCAGAAGATGGGAAAAAGAAACAAGAAATATAAGAACAATCCCTTGAAAGTACAGACCGTACCATAGAAAGTCTTAAATACAGTTTTAATTTGAAACATAGCAGCAAGCAGTGCAGTTCCAAATTCCTGTCCAGTGAAGAAATAGAATCTTCCAGATATAAGCATTATTTTCATTTGGATGAAAAAGTGAAATAAGAATGAGATTAACTCTTTATTTTCACAGATTAACTTCTGAAGAATCTAACAGAAAAAAAAAAAATTGAATGAGCATTTTCTGCTTTATCTTCTTTGTATTTCATTACGTTTTTTCATTTTTACTGATTTTCCTTTCTATATATTCCATCTTCCATATATTCCATCTTCTGTTAATTGTTCTATTTAGCCTTAAGCTGTGAAAGGCTGCATAACTAACCTACAGAAACAACAGAAATAAATTGAGGAAGGAATATCTTAAATTAAACTGAGTTATTGAATTCTAGAATAAAAAGCTTAGAAGAGTTACCAACTTTTGACTCAGTTTCTCTAAGGATAAAATAAAAAATGTTATTCAAAACATTTTGCCACTATCAAATTATTTTAAGTGCTCTACTAAGGATTTAATGAACTAGATATTGACTCTTGTGATTCTATTAATCTTCAATCTACACATAAATCATTACTAAAGAGAAATGACTACTTTAAAGCTAAATTGAGATAAATACTGGTGTTTAAGGAGAGATACATTGATATCATAATGGAACCTGCTACAACAGTTTCTGCATTGTAGTGATTTTCAGAGAACCATCTTTAAAGACAGTTATCATCATCAGATCAGAATGAAATTTGAATGCAACTCTACTTGATGATTCACACAATCACAGAATCACAGAACTGTAGGGGCTGGAAGGGCCCTGTAGAGATCATCTATTCCAACCCCCCTGCCAAAGCAGGCTCCCTACACCAGGTTGCACAGGTAGGCATCCAGGTGGGTCTTGAACATCTCCAGAGAAGGAGGCTCCACAACCTCTCCGGGCAGTCTGTTCCAGTGCTCCGTCACACTTACTACGAAGTTCTCAAGCACATTTGTGCAGAACTTCCTATGCTTCAGTTTGTGGCCATTTCCCCTTGTCCTATTGCCACACACTGATGAAAAGAGTCTGGCCTCGCCACTTTGCCTCCCACACCTTAGATATTTATAGAACTGGGTCAGGTCCCCTCTCAGTCTTCTTTTCTCAAGGCTGAACAGTCCCAGGTCACTTAGCCTTTCCTCATAGAAGAGGTGCTCCAGGTCCTTTGTCATCTTTGTGGCCCTCCACTGGTCTCTTTCCAGGAGATCTCTGTCTTGTTTTTACTGGGGAGGCCATTACTGGACACAGTACTCCAGGTGAGGTCTCACCAGGGCAGAGTACAGGAGGATCACCTCCCTTTACCTGCTGGCTGCTCTCTTTTTAATGCATCCCAGGATGCCATTGGCCTTCTTGGCCACCAGGGCACACTGCTGGATCATGGCTGACTTGTCCACTAGGACACCCAGGTCCTTCTCTGCAGAGCTCCTCTCCAGCTCCTCCCCCAACCTGTACCGGTGCACGTGGTTATTCCTCCCTAGGTGCAAGACTCTACACTTGCTCTTGTTAAACCTCATCTGGTTCCTCTCTGCCCAAGATCAGTTCTAACGTGTTGTTATGCTACAATCTGGTATTTAAAGCAAATGACTACCTTATATTTTTGTACCTTTTTTCTTCTAATTATCAGAAGGATAATCAGAATCACAGAATCATAGGTGTTAGAAATGACTTCTGGAGATCATCTAATCCAACCCTTTGCTAAAGCATGTTCCCTAGATTAGGTTACACAGAAAAGCATCCAGGAGAGATTTGAATATCTCCAGAGAATGAGACTCCACAACTTCTCTGGGCAGCCTTTTCCAGTGCCTCTGTAACTCTCAAAGTAAAGACATTTTTCCTCATGTTCAGATGGAACTTCCTGTGTTCCAGTCTGTACCCACTATCCTTTGATCTGTCACTGGGGACCATTGAAAAGAGCCTTGTCCCATCCACCTTTTAGATATTTATAAGCATTGATAACTCCCTCCTCCTCAGTCTTTTTTGGAAGCTGAATAGTCCCAGGTCTTTCAGCTTTTCCTTACAGGGGAGATGCTCCAGGCCCCCAGTCATCTTTGTTGCCCTCAGCTGGACGCTCCCTAGAAGTTCCCTGTCTTTTTCGAACCGAAGAGCCCAGAACTGGACACAGTGATCCAGATGTGGCCTTACTAGAGCAGAGTTGAGGGGGAGGAGCACGCCTGTGCTAGTCACACTCTTTTTAATGCACCTCAGGATACACTGACCTTCTGGGCCTCAGGGGCACACTGATGGCTCATGGTCAATCTGTTGTCCACCAAGAAACCTACATCCTTCTCTGCAGAGCTTTTTTTCCAGTAGGTCAGCCCCTAACCTGCACTGATGCATGTGGTTATTCATACACTGCATCTATATTAGGCAACCTTCTGATTTCACAAGAAAGCTCCTTTGATCATGCTAGCATTAAACATTAGAATAAATTATGGCTTATTTTATTTTACTTGTAATCAGAGAGTTTTATTATTACTTTTTGTACTAGAAGGAATGAGTTATTTTAACCTTTACCTATCTACTTGGAAAATAAAATTATTCTAATTTTATTTAGAAATTTATATATTCTGTTCATGTTTTTCCCATGGTTTTAGATAGAAGTCAGATATTATTTTATATAATAATACTGATCACTTTAATAAAATTGACAATAAATTTAGAATTGTAAACAAATTTTAAAACAAAAACAAGAAAGAATCCTTATGTAAATGAAACTCCATGGAATATGCAGAAGAAACTGATAATTCAGTGTAACAAAAATTTAATAAGTGTAATAAAAAATTAATTTAAGAAAAAATAAGGTGCTTTCAATATCAATATGAAGTTTTCATTTCCTTTAATTTTTATAGAAAGCCATTTTTTACTGATGAATTGCTTGTTAGAAAACTATTGTAATCATGTTTTACATTTAGATTTAACAAAATTCAAGTGAATAATCCTTGTAGATATTAACACAGCTGTGTGTAAATTTAAATATCAGAATACAACAAAGTGCTTACATTAATACTTTAAAAATTTAAGCTTTAAATACATGCTTATGTAGGAAACTGCACCTGCATTATTACTGCTATGTCATGCTTAGATCAATGTGTAGTCCAAGCTGGGAAAACTGTCACAGCAGAAACTACAATAATCCTTCCAACAGAGGCATTCTATTTTCTGTAGTATTCCATAGGCCTTTAAACCATCTTATTAAATCTAACAAAATAGAAAGACACAAATCTGAGATAGATTTCCTTCATATGGTTGAAAACAAAGCAAAATCCTCTACAAAGCTGGACAAACCTATACAATTCCAAGGTTTACAGAATTTTTATTAGTTTAAGTTCTTTTACATTTCCATTCAAAAAGTTAAATCCACAGATGTTGTGTCTGATTATTATAGCGTTGTCACAGTTACTCCTTTTACCTGTATACCTTAATTTTGAAGATGTGTAAGTTGATCATGTAAATGGTATAACAGAAATTATTTTAAAAGTAATAAAAAAGCAAGTCATGTGCCACATTCTGATTTTTTTACTAACCTTATGTTTAAATACTGCAAAATTCAATACATAAAAATTAAATGTTGCAGGTATAGTTTTTAAAAAAGATAATTCCTCAGTGTTATTTTTGAGCAAAACCATATCATCCTTCCAAAACATCTCATTCCCTTTCCAAATGCTATTGAATGACAGCCAATTTTAACCTCTCTCTAAAATTCTCTATGACAAATCCATTAGAATCACTGCTGAGACGCTTTTAAAGATGTATTTCTAGCCAACGCATCACTCCATATCTTCAGATGAAGAATATCAGAACGAGTTGATTTGAACATGACTCTGCACAGCCGATGATGCACATTAAACCTGCTGGAGAAGTGTGTACATTCACCTTGGTGACTGTAGTCATGGTCTGACTCTATATTGACAGCTACAAGCATCTGCTCCACTTAAGACACTGTCTGCAAGGGTCTGCCTAAACAATAATAAAATAAATAAATAAATAAGGTCTGTTACCTATGTTTTCAGTCTCACTTCTACTTGATATAATCTTCTATGATTATCTTGATATAACCTTCAGTTTGGTGTACTGATGGACAGTCGGCTTACTATGAGCCATCAGTGTGCCCAGGTGGCCAAGAAGGCCAATGGCATCCTGGCTTGTATCAGGAATGGTGTGGTAAGCAGGACTAGGGAAATAATCCTGCCCCTGTACTCAGCACTGGTGATGCCTCACCTTGAGTACTGTGTTCGTTTTGAGCACTTCAATACAGAAAAGACATTGAGGTGCTAGAGCAGGTCCAAAGAAGGGCAAGAAGGCTTGGAGAATATGCTCTACGAGGAGAGACTGAAGGAACTGGGGCTGTTTAGTCTGGGGAAAAGGAGGCTGAGGGGAGACCTTATTGCTCTCTTCCAATATCTGAAAGGTGCTTACAGCGAGAGCGGGTTGGTCTCTTCTCACTGGTGACAGGTGACAGGATGAGGGGAAACAGCCTTAAGTTGTGCCAGGGTAAGTTTAGGTTGAATATCAGGACACACTTCTTTACAGAAAGGGTTGTTAAGCACTGGAATACGCTCCCCAGGGAGGTGGTTGAGTCACCATCCCTGGATGTGTTTAAAAACCATTTGGATGTGGTGCTCAGGGACATGATTTAGCAGAGGATTGTTAGTTAGGGTAGTATGGTTAGGTTGTGGTTGGACTCGATGATCTTTAAGGTCTTTTCCAACCTGAGCGATTCTATGATTCTATGAAAGTTAAACATTAAATGTGTTTTAAAGTTTGTCTATATTTCTAAATAAAATATTCCTCCTCTTGGAGAAAATATCTTAATATTATGAAAACATTGTCTTGATTACAGAAAATATGGAAGATCCAAATTACTGAGGAGTCAAAACTCAATAATGGTATTACTACTTAAATCAGATGCCATTTTTGCTTTCCTCTGCCATTCCCGTACATGAAAGGCTTTCACTGAATATAGTTTATATAATGCGTATAAAGAATGTACTGAAAATCTGAAAAGTATGATTGGTGTACTTCAGGTTAGCTCATTTTTATTTCAAATGTTATCAAGGAAAGTATTTTTCTATTAGACAACTGCATTAATATTTCCATTAAAAAAATCTTCCATATAGAAAAAAAAGAGCCAGACACCTGGAAAACAAACACAGAAAAAGCAAACACCACACTCTCTCTCAGAAAACAATGAAACTTTTCTAACCATTACTTCAAACCAGTCACATTGTATTTTCCGTTGTTCCTTGCAGAACATAATTACTGTTTAGTTGGTTTGATTATTAGTCACCTGCAACCTGCTATCAAGATCAACTCCAGAAAGAAAGAAAAAAAAAACAATAGCAGCCCTCAATCACAAGCCTCATTTTTTCCTACTTTAGAAGGCTAAGAACATTTTATTTAGAAGATGTTGAGTGTTGCATTTATATACATAATACACATTATATAGAAAAAACTTCAGAATGTAGTATATACATTATTTATTCAATCAGCAATAGATTAATTTAGGAAAAGCGTATCAGTAATAGCTACTTTAAAAATTCAGAATACATTGAACTAATCACTGTAAATTATAAACATAATTAGAATTATATTAAGTTATACTAACAATTTTTATTTAATAGTTGTCCACATCAGCTATTTTTTAATCACGTATCCACAGTTGGTAAAGTCATTGAGAATATATACTTACAAACACACCTTAATGCTGGCAGTTTAGTGATTAATTACACAAACTGTAACACTGGGGATGAAAATTAGAAGTACTGCTGACTGTTTTCTTTGCCTTTTCTCATGTGCTACCAATAATTATTACTTTAATATATGATAAGAGGGCTGCTCAAAAAGTAATACTTCCTATTTTATTATGTTGGCCCTCAGTGTCAGAAGCAGATGTTGGTAGTATGGCAGTAGAGGTGGAATTTTCCTGCCGATATTGCATTGTATTTTGTTGCCATGTTACAAATGGCAGCAGAGGGGCAGTCTCACAAAATGGTGTCTGATATGGAAGCCCATGTGAAGCAAAGGGGTGGAACTGAATTCCTCCACGAAGAAAAAAAATGCCACCAACTGACATTCATCAATGCTCACTGAATGTTTCTGGAGACCAAACAGTGGATGTGAGTGCAGTGAGGCAGTGGGTGGTGTGTTTCATTACTGATAACAGCAACATGAAATATAAACCATGTTCCAGATGGAAATGATGGAAACAATGATGGCAGCATTGGAATGCTACAAAGTTTGTGCCAGGTGGGTCCCACGGATGATCATACAGGAACAAAAAGAACACCATGTGAAAGTTTCTCAGGACCTACTGAACCAGTATGAGGCTGAAGGTGACAGTTTCCTGTATCACATCATTACCCATGACAAGACATGGTGTCACCACTACGAGCCAGAGTAAAATTGGCTGTCTATGGAGTGGTAGCTTTAATTCCCCATTGAAGAAAAGGTTCAAGACAGCCTTCTATGCATCTTTTGTGTCCTGAACATAGCTGTAGGTCTGGCTCTTAGCCCAGGCCTCTGAATCCCTAAGTAGCAGAAAGCTTCTTAGATAGACATAGAGCTGAAGGTATCTGCCTCCCTACAGGGCATAGGGTATTTGTACTGTCTGCTTTCTGTACACAGCTGGTAGACATCCACAGGGGATGGTAGCCCCAGTCACCTACAGCCTTAGCAAGGGTCTGCTTCCACTGGTGGTCCAGGACCACTGCCCCCTTGGGAGCTTCTCTCTCATGTTTCCATTGACAAGACCAGGCTTGCCCTCACTCTGCAGGCTCTTTGGTGTCTGCCTATGGCTGTGAGGGCACCCCAGGTAACATCATTCTCCACTACATCTCTATCCTGCAACTAGGAAGCAGAAGTGTAGGCTAAGTGCTGCCTTTCTTCCACAGGAACGCAAGAGACCTGCACTAATTTTGCACAGACACACCCAGAGCAGCACAAACCTCAGCCATTAACCTTGCCTCTAAAAAGACCATGTTTGACTTTCCACCCAAACAGAAGAGGGAAAGGTCATAAAACTCAGCAGAGAAGAGGCTCCAGTAGGCTGTTAGATCCAGTCACTCAGTCACTGCATGACGAACATATGTTACACCTCTCTAAAGACTCTTTAGCCTCTATAGGATCTAAGCAGCCCTAAATCAGTTCTTAATCAGTGCAGGACTAAGGATAAAGAAAGCCTGCTGTCAACACAACTAATTTTAAACTGATCTTAAACGATTTTTTTTTTTCTCTAACTAAAATATTTATTTCAGCTGTGTTTATAGATACTTCCCGCATCTTTTCCAAACAAAAAGAGGCAGCTCAGCTGTGTATAAAACATTTGGTTTCTGTAAACTACTTCTAGAGTTATAATCTTTACAAAGGAAACAACGTCCAAACAATATCCATTTTCCAAGAGGGAAAAAAATGCTTTCAGATTATTATAGTGGAAAAAAAAAAAAAAAAAGACCAAAAAAATTAAAGATTCTATAGAGTACTCTAGTGCAAATACACACGTTGGTTGCTCTGAAAGTAACGCATCCTATTCATGTCCACGGGGGGAAAAAAAATATATACAAAAAATAAAAACTTTTTTATTGTCTGAACAGCCTGAGTGGTCCAGGTACAGCAAAAGAAGTGCACAATCCAATGAGTAATCACAGCATGAAAAATGAGTAGCCAAAAGCCATAACAAACTGGTTGCAAAAAACCTGTGGGGCACAATTCACTTGTCAAATGTTTCAGCATTTATTTAAAGTTTGAAAAAGGTTCTGATGAATTGATATTGATTTGCAAAAAGATGGATGAAATCATTGATTTGTTTTACAGTGAACCATGTGACTACTCCACCAGGGAAAATTTGCAACAGGATTATTTTTTCTTCTCTCATACAGAGTATAACTGATAACTTTTATTTTGCTTCATCTTAACTAGCAGAAGCAATCTGATAGGCAAGCCTGACTCTATGGAAAGTGGGTATATCCTTCTATTTTAACTAATTATGTAGTTCTTAATCCAAGGCTAGATCCGAACAATGATATTGGTCACAAAAGTTAGTCTGTAATGAGAAAGGACCATCTGTCTTCTCTGATACTCGTAGAGGCTGAAACAGAATTATATTTTATGTGAGTTAAATTTACAGAAAAAGTACATTTTAAACTGTTTAACGCATGTATGTTTGTAGAAATGTGGATGAAAGAGAATTTTGGTTTGTTTCATCTTTAACTCTATCTTTTGTGCATTTGATGTCAATCTGACTCCAGTGCTTTGACTGGGTATGCATCCTAGGATTCTTTCAACATCACATTAGTTGCTTAATATAGACACTGAAGAATTAAATGCTGAATATCTATTCTGAAATACATATAATTAAATATTTCTGGTCAGAATTTAAAACTTAAACTATAGATGTGGAGGAAAAATGGCTATCAAATTAACATAATTCTAAAAAATCTACATTGTGCAGGTTAAATATTTCTGCCACACAACTTAATTCACTCTTAAACCATAGTTTTTATAACATCTGTCTCTAAAGTTTGCACTTGTTTAATGAGTTCTAAATATAGTCTAATACTAATTTTAATCAGGAATAATTAGTGCTGAATAGATAAGAATATATATTTATAAGGTAGTAAGCTAAAGGGACATGCAGAATGAAGTTTTTGAATCATGCCTATATGGCAGGGTTTCTTAACTGCTAAGTAAAGACATGAACATGGGTCACTCTAAAAGTAATGCCTCTTATTTATTTCCGTGGAAATTGCGACAAAAAGCACAATAACATTATTTGATAGAGCACATTCTCAGCTACAAAATACTGCTTTTCTACACAGTCACCACCATTAGCTATGCATTTTTGCCAGCAACAAGCAAGAGCGTGTGTGCTCTGCTCATAAAAATCTGCACCAGTAGAGGTGACCCACTCTTGTATTTATCACGCTGCCCCTCTGCTGCCATCTGTCACATGGCAACAGCACATAATGCAATATTGGTGGGAAGGTTTATCCTCTACTGCCATACTACCAACATCTGTCTTTGATGTCGTGGTCCAACATAATAAAGTAGAAGGCATTGCTTTCAGAGCACCCTTTGTATTTTAGAAAGGCTTCCCCCCCCGTCTCCCCCGTCATGTTATTAAGAACTAATTTAAGAGGAGTGTGTTAAATGCATAGAAAATGCAGTTGAATTTCCACTGTGTCATTTCTGCCAAAGATAGTGTAGAAACATGTTCCCTATACTTAAGGAAGTACATACTAAATCTGTTGTTGGAATAGCCATCTTCAAGAATTAGAAAGAAGACAATACATTGCTGGTTTTCAAAATTCCTGAGAAGTATGTGACTGTGAGGAGATGAAGGTTCAACAGGTAAACAAGAGCTCAGTTATTAAGGTAAATGTGGCCTTTACTTTCCTCTTCAGTATTGTTTGATTCACAGTAATATACATGTGAGCAAAATGTAGTCCTTGATTATTTGGGATTATCTGTTTCATAGTGTCTGTATTACTGATTACCTATCTTTACCACATAATGACTGATTTCCAACCAGTAATTATAGTATCTAGTAAAATTTGAGCTGACTTTAATTATCTTGTGTTTACACTTTAAAATGTGATAATTGTTCCATGTGGCTAACCCTACTGCCACCCTCTCCCACCTGCTTCTTCTGTTTACATTTTATGAATGAGTGAGCTCTTTTCCAAGCAAGAAATAAGTTAGGCAGCCCTTTACAGTCCTAGTGAAATAGCTAAATACAATAAATAATGTTACATTCTTCTGTTTTGTACATACTTCTTTCAATGTTGTTGTATTATTTTGACTTCAGTGAATTCCATATCCTTATACCCAGCTATTTTTCTGCCAATCCTTTGTTCTCGTGTTATAACCCCTTCCCTGACCCATATCTCTCTGCACATAATTTCTTTTTTCTTTTTTTTTCCAGAATACAGTATGGTTTCCCCTTTTCCTGTTTTCTATTTAATCACCTCCTTTCTCCTTGCTCTCTTTACGTTAGTGGAAGCCTACCGTAGTTTATGTTTTCCATTCCTTACTGTCAAAACTCTTTATGCCAGAAAAATCTGACCTAGTATATATTTTATCAAAATGTCCTCCAAGTGAAAACTACATTCTACTCCAACAGATTAATCCATACCAAGACTTTATTGTCTTATTATTCAACTAACAAAAACTGAATGTCTTGTTTTATTCAAAGAGCTATCATGATTGTTCTATTCACCACAAGATAAAACTCTAAAACATAAGTTTTCTTTTTACTTGCATTATGAGAATTACTAAAATATTGAAATTGTCAGTGCTACCTTTCTATTTCAGATGTTTTTTCCTCGCTTCTAAAGTGGAGTGTAACTCAGAAATGTAAAAATTGAACTTCCAATCATCAGATGTTTGAGGAGTTTTGAAATAATTACAGAAAGAGAATACAACCATTAAACAAATATCAGATTTATTTATTTATTTATTTTAGTAGAGTGAATACCAGTCACCAATTTAGCCTTTCACTTTAATGTAAATGGAAGACGCTCTGTGATAGAACCACCCAGAATTATAGAACCTATCACCAAATTCTAAAGAAGAACTAGATTCACAGTCGTGATTAAATTATGATGTATATTAAAAAATATTTTGGGGCAATGGATGGCAAAGCAATTTTCAAAAAGAGCAGAAGAGCATAACTGAAAAGTCAGAATACGTGTAATATGTAGCTTGCACTGTTTCCATTCCTGGTTGTCTGTTTTTCAGGAATTGAGTGAGAACAAATGGAAGAACAGGTATGCTCATTCACCTAGAAGGCCTATACCTTCTCAGTGTAATGAACATAGAACCCTTAGCCAGTGATGCATGGTGAAGAATCTGAATGTGAGCAAAATTCATAGTTCAGGTTTTGATACTGTTTAACCCCAGTAACAGGTGAGACAGTTCATTCTATATATGATCATTTGCTTGTTGAAATGGTTATAGATACTAATCATTATCTTGCATGTATGTCTCCCATAATTTCATTATTTTGTTTAATGATTAGCCATACCATCAGTAAATCAGGTAATATTTTAGGCATTATGTGCTGCTGGATGCAAATTGATGCTACTTTACACTGTCTTAACTTACATATGAATTCTTACATTCTTTTTTAAGACCTTGCCTATCATTGCACTCAGCAATACCTTTACAACCTTTGATCACATTGTGTATGTGGGTTAGCTAATGTCTCTGACTATTCCTCCACAGCTAGAGACATTCAAACACAAAAACTAAGATACACATCAGAATAGCTCAGTCAAGAAAACAAAGGCTTATAAAGAAATAAAATTGGATATTTATTGCTCAANCCTTTCCTTTCCTTTCCTTTCCTTTCCTTTCCTTTCCTTTCCTTTCCTTTCCTTTCCTTTCCTTTCCTTTCCTTTCCTTTCCTTTCCTTTCCTTTCCTTTCCTTTCCTTTCCTTTCCTTTCCTTTCCTTTCCTTTCCTTTCCTTTCCTTTCCTTTCCTTTTTTAATTATTATTATTTTTATTTTTATTTTTAAGGGTTATTTTACAACTTAACTGCTAGTTGTGTGCTTTATCCAATAGGAGTAACTATTTTTAATAGATTAGCTTACATTTCTTTTGCCTTAGGTGACGGTACAATTCGGCAGAGAAATAGACATGGGTTCCTCCAGTACTGAAGAGTATTATTGTCCATATGTAAACATTCTTTTTTTGTTAAAACAAAATAGTTATCTAGGAATAACTGTAGTCAGTATTGACAAAATTACTTGCAGGACTGCGTTTCTGTTCATCCCATCTGTCCTGTCAGGTTTTGGCTGACACGGGGTTAATTTTCTTCATAGTAGTTGGTATGATGGTGTGTTTAGGATTGAGGAGAAAAATAATGTTGATAACACAGCAATATTTTAGATGTTGCCAAGCAGTGTTTACACTTAGTCAAGGACTTTTCAGCTTTTACTGGGATGCACAAGGAGCTGGGAAGGGACACAGCCAGGTCAGCTGACTCAAACTAGCAAAAAGGGATGTCTCATACCATGTGGCATCATGATGAACATGAACATTAGCTGGAGGGGCAACCATTGCTCAAATTGTGGCTGGGCATTGGTCAGCAGGTGGTGACCAGTTTTGCTGTACTTTAGTTGTTTTGTAATTATTAATATTATTATCCCTTATTTTTCTGTTCTTTAAACTGTCTTTATCTAAACCCATGAGTTTTACCTTTTTCCAATTTTCTTCCTAATCCCGCTGTGAGGGAGTGAGCAAACAGTTGTGTGATGCTGAGCTGCCTGCTGGGTTAAAACACAAAACATCCTAAGTCATTCAGCTCTCAAGAGTTGGTTTGACCTTCTGGGTTAGTTAACAAACAAAGAAAATGTAGTCTTCCAAGCTACAGAGGTGACAAAGATTCCTGCTCATAATGTAGAGGCTACTTTTACTAGTTTATCACTTCTAGTAGTGTTATATGCCTTACTAGGAAAATGTGTTTATATTAAGCTTTNAGACCAAAAAAATTAAAGATTCTATAGAGTACTCTAGTGCAAATACACACGTTGGTTGCTCTGAAAGTAACGCATCCTATTCATGTCCACGGGGGGAAAAAAAATATATACAAAAAATAAAAACTTTTTTATTGTCTGAACAGCCTGAGTGGTCCAGGTACAGCAAAAGAAGTGCACAATCCAATGAGTAATCACAGCATGAAAAATGAGTAGCCAAAAGCCATAACAAACTGGTTGCAAAAAACCTGTGGGGCACAATTCACTTGTCAAATGTTTCAGCATTTATTTAAAGTTTGAAAAAGGTTCTGATGAATTGATATTGATTTGCAAAAAGATGGATGAAATCATTGATTTGTTTTACAGTGAACCATGTGACTACTCCACCAGGGAAAATTTGCAACAGGATTATTTTTTCTTCTCTCATACAGAGTATAACTGATAACTTTTATTTTGCTTCATCTTAACTAGCAGAAGCAATCTGATAGGCAAGCCTGACTCTATGGAAAGTGGGTATATCCTTCTATTTTAACTAATTATGTAGTTCTTAATCCAAGGCTAGATCCGAACAATGATATTGGTCACAAAAGTTAGTCTGTAATGAGAAAGGACCATCTGTCTTCTCTGATACTCGTAGAGGCTGAAACAGAATTATATTTTATGTGAGTTAAATTTACAGAAAAAGTACATTTTAAACTGTTTAACGCATGTATGTTTGTAGAAATGTGGATGAAAGAGAATTTTGGTTTGTTTCATCTTTAACTCTATCTTTTGTGCATTTGATGTCAATCTGACTCCAGTGCTTTGACTGGGTATGCATCCTAGGATTCTTTCAACATCACATTAGTTGCTTAATATAGACACTGAAGAATTAAATGCTGAATATCTATTCTGAAATACATATAATTAAATATTTCTGGTCAGAATTTAAAACTTAAACTATAGATGTGGAGGAAAAATGGCTATCAAATTAACATAATTCTAAAAAATCTACATTGTGCAGGTTAAATATTTCTGCCACACAACTTAATTCACTCTTAAACCATAGTTTTTATAACATCTGTCTCTAAAGTTTGCACTTGTTTAATGAGTTCTAAATATAGTCTAATACTAATTTTAATCAGGAATAATTAGTGCTGAATAGATAAGAATATATATTTATAAGGTAGTAAGCTAAAGGGACATGCAGAATGAAGTTTTTGAATCATGCCTATATGGTAGGGTTTCTTAACTGCTAAGTAAAGACATGAACATGGGTCACTCTAAAAGTAATGCCTCTTATTTATTTCCGTGGAAATTGCGACAAAAAGCACAATAACATTATTTGATAGAGCACATTCTCAGCTACAAAATACTGCTTTTCTACACAGTCACCACCATTAGCTATGCATTTTTGCCAGCAACAAGCAAGAGCGTGTGTGCTCTGCTCATAAAAATCTGCACCAGTAGAGGTGACCCACTCTTGTATTTATCACGCTGCCCCTCTGCTGCCATCTGTCACATGGCAACAGCACATAATGCAATATTGGTGGGAAGGTTTATCCTCTACTGCCATACTACCAACATCTGTCTTTGATGTCGTGGTCCAACATAATAAAGTAGAAGGCATTGCTTTCAGAGCACCCTTTGTATTTTAGAAAGGCTTCCCCCCCCTTCTCCCCCGTCATGTTATTAAGAACTAATTTAAGAGGAGTGTGTTAAATGCATAGAAAATGCAGTTGAATTTCCACTGTGTCATTTCTGCCAAAGATAGTGTAGAAACATGTTCCCTATACTTAAGGAAGTACATACTAAATCTGTTGTTGGAATAGCCATCTTCAAGAATTAGAAAGAAGACAATACATTGCTGGTTTTCAAAATTCCTGAGAAGTATGTGACTGTGAGGAGATGAAGGTTCAACAGGTAAACAAGAGCTCAGTTATTAAGGTAAATGTGGCCTTTACTTTCCTCTTCAGTATTGTTTGATTCACAGTAATATACATGTGAGCAAAATGTAGTCCTTGATTATTTGGGATTATCTGTTTCATAGTGTCTGTATTACTGATTACCTATCTTTACCACATAATGACTGATTTCCAACCAGTAATTATAGTATCTAGTAAAATTTGAGCTGACTTTAATTATCTTGTGTTTACACTTTAAAATGTGATAATTGTTCCATGTGGCTAACCCTACTGCCACCCTCTCCCACCTGCTTCTTCTGTTTACATTTTATGAATGAGTGAGCTCTTTTCCAAGCAAGAAATAAGTTAGGCAGCCCTTTACAGTCCTAGTGAAATAGCTAAATACAATAAATAATGTTACATTCTTCTGTTTTGTACATACTTCTTTCAATGTTGTTGTATTATTTTGACTTCAGTGAATTCCATATCCTTATACCCAGCTATTTTTCTGCCAATCCTTTGTTCTCGTGTTATAACCCCTTCCCTGACCCATATCTCTCTGCACATAATTTCTTTTTTCTTTTTTTTTCCAGAATACAGTATGGTTTCCCCTTTTCCTGTTTTCTATTTAATCACCTCCTTTCTCCTTGCTCTCTTTACGTTAGTGGAAGCCTACCGTAGTTTATGTTTTCCATTCCTTACTGTCAAAACTCTTTATGCCAGAAAAATCTGACCTAGTATATATTTTATCAAAATGTCCTCCAAGTGAAAACTACATTCTACTCCAACAGATTAATCCATACCAAGACTTTATTGTCTTATTATTCAACTAACAAAAACTGAATGTCTTGTTTTATTCAAAGAGCTATCATGATTGTTCTATTCACCACAAGATAAAACTCTAAAACATAAGTTTTCTTTTTACTTGCATTATGAGAATTACTAAAATATTGAAATTGTCAGTGCTACCTTTCTATTTCAGATGTTTTTTCCTCGCTTCTAAAGTGGAGTGTAACTCAGAAATGTAAAAATTGAACTTCCAATCATCAGATGTTTGAGGAGTTTTGAAATAATTACAGAAAGAGAATACAACCATTAAACAAATATCAGATTTATTTATTTATTTATTTTAGTAGAGTGAATACCAGTCACCAATTTAGCCTTTCACTTTAATGTAAATGGAAGACGCTCTGTGATAGAACCACCCAGAATTATAGAACCTATCACCAAATTCTAAAGAAGAACTAGATTCACAGTCGTGATTAAATTATGATGTATATTAAAAAATATTTTGGGGCAATGGATGGCAAAGCAATTTTCAAAAAGAGCAGAAGAGCATAACTGAAAAGTCAGAATACGTGTAATATGTAGCTTGCACTGTTTCCATTCCTGGTTGTCTGTTTTTCAGGAATTGAGTGAGAACAAATGGAAGAACAGGTATGCTCATTCACCTAGAAGGCCTATACCTTCTCAGTGTAATGAACATAGAACCCTTAGCCAGTGATGCATGGTGAAGAATCTGAATGTGAGCAAAATTCATAGTTCAGGTTTTGATACTGTTTAACCCCAGTAACAGGTGAGACAGTTCATTCTATATATGATCATTTGCTTGTTGAAATGGTTATAGATACTAATCATTATCTTGCATGTATGTCTCCCATAATTTCATTATTTTGTTTAATGATTAGCCATACCATCAGTAAATCAGGTAATATTTTAGGCATTATGTGCTGCTGGATGCAAATTGATGCTACTTTACACTGTCTTAACTTACATATGAATTCTTACATTCTTTTTTAAGACCTTGCCTATCATTGCACTCAGCAATACCTTTACAACCTTTGATCACATTGTGTATGTGGGTTAGCTAATGTCTCTGACTATTCCTCCACAGCTAGAGACATTCAAACACAAAAACTAAGATACACATCAGAATAGCTCAGTCAAGAAAACAAAGGCTTATAAAGAAATAAAATTGGATATTTATTGCTCAAGTCCAAAGACCAAATCTGTTGCTTGAGATATTAGATGAAAATCAAAATATGTTAAATCCAAGCACATCAGAATGTCAGTGACTAATTTGATATAGCATATGGAAATAAAGGCAAAGGATAGGTGAAAGTGTTCCATTTAGTATGTGCTGAGATGCTACCAAGTAGAATTGTTATAAAATTAGATGCATCTCCTGGGCATCATTACTTTAATCTGAGTGGTTTTGTGTATTATATTAAGAAAATATAATTAGAAATGGCCATTTGGTGTTCATGCCTCAGTGCTATGGTATTTTCTGAACAAAAATAAGTCTGTTTTCTAGATCTTCCCTAAAAGTCAGTGGGAAAGGGAGGGGTAGCAATAATTAAGCTAAGAAAAAAATATTTGGGTCAAATTCTAATCTCCTAAGAATGCTATCTCTGCACGTTTACAGTTTAAATTTCTGACTTGCTATGAAGTCAAAAAATTACTTTTGAGAAGAAAGAATTTTGCTTGAGCAATGCTCTGTGCTTTTACATTTAGTCTGCTTCTAGTCTTAAGCAGGTTTGTTTACAGTTAACATACATACAGACCTTGCTACTTCTTTGCATTGTTCACTGTGGAAATACTATGCTTGTGTAAACATTCATCAGTGTGTAAACTTAGCTTGTCCTAACAATTTAAAGATAGAAGGAAAAATTACAAATGATATGCTTAGCTTCTGCTGATGTCTTCTGAGTCATTTTTTGGATGATAGTCAGGACAATTAGAGGCTATGCAGTGGAGCTTTCATTAATGCATCATCAGGTTTTTCCGTTCTCTCTTTGCTACTGCAAACCATAACTGCATAGGATCAAGCCCTCCATTATTTTTTGGTTACCTGTAAATTCCCTTGCTCTGCTGAAAGCCTCAAGAGCTGTAGTATTTTTGCTTAAAAATAAAAGGATAAAATTGCTTGTCCTGCTGTAATTTCAACAAGTCATGGCCTTAGCTCCTTAAATTAAGAAAGCTACCTGCCCTGTAACTTCTAGATACTTTAAATGTTCTTTTTAAAATAATAAATACAAATCCAATTGTAGTTGTATTCTATTTTCAGATAATATTTTTGTTCTGTTGTTACAGAACCTCCATTGTCAGACACCCTAATTAGACCAAGACAGACATCAATCATAACGTAAATAATGTGACATAGACATGAATAGTAAAACTAATGCTGAGCATTATAGATAAAAATTTGTATTGATGATAATTTGAAACTTAAGGCAACTTGGTAAAGGGTCTTTAAAAATACATTACACGTTGTCCAATTCCATAACAGGGAGGAGCAGCCTAGTAAAATGGAAGAGTGGTTAAGGTATGACAAGTAGTAGTGAAAGGTGAAGGACTGAAGAGAATTGATTGAGATATTCAAAGTTCCTATGGATTTACTGTGCACTCTCATCATTCACTTTCAGATTTCAACAATACATAAAGCAATTAATTCTTCAGTCTCTGTATCTTATTTTTTTTTTTTCTGATTTAGTCAAAGCCTTTGACTTTAGCTGTCTCAACTCCCTTGAGTTTCCATAAACTGGTAATGGATCCTCAGATGTTGTAGTCATTTATTGAAAATAGGCCAGCCTTCAGGATGACTTGGGACAGCTAAGGTGACCAGCTTCAGAATCTTTTCTATGTAAAGGCTCTTACCCTGGGAACTGGAGGGCAAAATAGGAAATTGCCAACGACTCTTTCATAAAAAGGCCAGCCAACAGCAGTGGCAGCTGCACAAAAGCTTGCAATGGCTCATTACAGAGTTTGGAGAAAATGCTATTGCTTGAGAATTGTATTACTGTACAACAGTAAGTGCAGACAGAAGACATTTAATAGGATTATTTTGCTTTGTTTGGTAGTAGGCTTTAAAATCTTGGAAGCATTTTGCCTGGACTCTTTCCTGTGTAACCTACTCTAGGGAACCTGCTTTGGTATGGGTATTGGACTAGATGATCTCCAGAGGTCCCTTCTAACCCCTACAATTCCGTGATTCTGGATACTCAAGAATGTGCTTGAGGGGGTGGGAGGGAGAAGGCACTTCAATAATTAAAGTAGAAATATTTATCTCCTGTAGTATTTCTACCTTGCATGCCCTCAAGTTACAGAAATATCATGAATTGTGATATCCTGAAAGATTTCCTTTCACTTTCTGTTCCCTGCTGAGTTGAAGTACTAATGTCCATGATGCAGCACTCCTGAGCATCAACAGGAACACTACTTCTGTAATATTTAGGGAAAACCTCTACAATCACTTTGCCCACTCTTCTCCCTCTCATTCCTTTCATATCATATTCACTCCTTGTTTTTACTTTCTCAGACTACATGCTCACCTTTCACTCATCATTTCCTTTCCTTGGCTATATTCTCACTCGCTCCTCATTCTGCCTGCTGAGAACTCTGCTGTAATCTGACTGGCTAGCAACCACACAAGATAATGTTGCTTTCTGCATCCTTCCTCGGAACTGATGTAGGCAGTACTTCAGCTGAGTAAAAGTCATCAGTAAGGTATAGGAATTGCATCTGTTCAACATCTGTTCCCAGGAATTTGATGAATCATAATGCTTTCCCTTTCATGTTTTCTTTTTTTTTATTATTTTTTAAAATCAATTCAGCCTTGTCTTTTAATATTTGCACAGCTCCTAGTATTTATTGACTAGATGTGATGCTTCTGACATTGTTTCAGTGAACTTAAAAGCCTGGGGGAAAAGAGTTTGCAATAGCATTGTGTGGCATTCACAAGCAGTGCAGAGATGGGGAATGGGACTGGTATCAGTCCCTGACAACTCCTCCCTACTGCCCTTCCCTCCTCACATCGTGTCCTGTCCCAGCTGGGCCTTTCCAGGGGTGAGGGTGGGCCCTGCTCCAGCATGGTCTCCTGCTCAGGGCTGCCAGGGATCTGTGTTCTGGCTGTGCTTGGAGCCTCTGCTGCCCTTCTTTCTCCTCTTCCCAGGGTGCTGACTGACAGAATTGTTGTATTAGGCGACAGCGAGGCTACGGGATGTCATGGGATAGTGCCCCCCCGGCTCAGTAATTGGACAATGCACCTTTAGGGGTGTAGACGAAGTACAGCAAGAAAGTATTTAAACAAATGCCACGTGTGATTAAACGCCATTTTTCTGCACATCATATTGGTGTCTTATGCAGTTCTTGGCCCTGATCAGGTAATGGATCAGTCTCGCAAAGGGTTAATACAGCCTGAACAGAATGATCACGACAACACAGAATTGTTTCTCCCTACACCCCTTCTTTTCTTTTCTTTTCTTTTCTTTTCTTTTCTTTTCTTTTCTTTTCTTTTCTTTTCTTTTCTTTTCTTTTCTTTTCTTTTCTTTTCTTTTCTTT
>JACDJE010000480.1:449342-483780 GCA_016647715.1 Pavo muticus | reverse complement strand
AAAAAAAAGAAAGAAAGATAAAAGCATAGGAGAAACTGATGTAAGATCCTGGACTGAATGACCAGTAGATGAAATACTTCAGAAGCCTCACAAGAAGGATATAAGGAAGTAGCCATCTAGGAAAAAAAAAAATATGTATTTTCTAGAATTCTTAGGATGCTGTTCTAAAATGTACATATGTATTTAAGTTTTGCAGCAGCACTTCTATGTACTTACGGCAATGAAAGGAACTATTAAGTTAGTGACAAATCTAGCTCACCAGCTGAAGTTAAGATACACAGTTTTGCTCTGCCCATCCTCTGGAAGCTAACCTGAGTCAGCAAATAATTCCCTTGACTTTTTATTATCAACATAGTTATTTTTGCTCTTTCAAGCAATCAACAGCTGGTAAGATGTTCCTTTCAAAAGCTAATCTCCAGTGCATGTGGCTGTGTTGCAAATAGCACACAAATCACTTGCTGTGTTAATAATACCAACAGACTCTTCCTGCTTTAAGGGACACATCAGCTGTAGGAACTGAAAATCAACTCCTTCGAAGCATGGATCAGTCCTAGGTTATCCAGTGGAGAAAGCATGTACCTTGAATACATCATCTAAAGCAGAAGTGATCATCATCACTCCCAGCTGCAGGAGTGACAGTATGCCCCCAGAGGGCAAAGGAAGGATAAGCATGTAAGAGACTAAGCCGTCTCATTCTTCTGCCCTCTTCTCATTCTTCACTCGAACTAAATGTCACCGAAGTGCTGACTGTGCCAAAGGGAGCGATCTGAGTTAAAAGTAGCAGCTTAGAGGTTCTCCCCGTGTGCTGGGGTGAGAATTGACTGGAGCTGTCCTCTACCAAGTCCCTGCTTTGTATGTGAATCAAGGGGAGGCTTTCTCTCATCCTCCAGCTCAGGATTTTCCATTGCTAAGTTTTCAAGATCCATAAGTAAATAATTAAATTCTAATGAATTTTTCTGATTCTGTTTCTGAGATCAGATTGCTGTCATGAAAGTAAATTGGAGAAGAATAAATTTAAGGGAAGTTTATATTATAGTTTTCCAGGTTTAGAGCACATATGTGGACTACACAAAATAATGCATGTTTTTTTTAATTGAAACTGGCTTGCTATTCATATTTGTTCTACAACATTTTTAATATAAAATCTCCACTCAATAAAGTCAATGAAACGCAGTATGAATGAGACTCTAGTTTGGCTCAAGATTTTTCCTGAAGTTGGAATTCAGGATGTGTAGTACCCAAATGCTCCTGTGAATGACAGTCCCATCAGCTTTAATTAGATAGTGAACTCTCTCTTTAACACAGAATGGCTGAAACCCAAATGCGATGACATAGGTAACTGTGATTTACAATTCTATAGCTTGTTTATTATTTCATTGCAAACTGTTATGTTATATATTCTTTATTCTTTCTGGATGGATTTACTTTGAAACAAGATGATGCATGATATTGGAATTTCATATCCCTCATAACAAGTTCTCACATTCTGCTCCTTTTATCACAACAAATTTTAAATTTACCTTGTATGTTCCTCTTCACCAGTGCTTTTGAGCACTTGCTGAGCACGTTAATGTTTGAACTACTTTAAAGAAAGAAGAATTGTGCCAATAACTATGCAGTTTACTATTCAAGGCCAAGCATGACTGTAAGGGTATTACAAATTAATTTGATTTTAGTGTATGAAAAAAATTACTATTAATGTTACTATTATCTTACTATTAATTGTGAATCATGTCTGGAAGAATTTGTCTCATAATACTCCTTCAGGTATTCCATCATGGAAGATATGTAACACTGGAAGAAAAAAAGTTTGTGTTCATTACTGAGAAAAATTGGCTGAAAAAAAAGACACTGTCTCTTCATAGCTCATATGAACAGTCTGAGAAATGGTGGATTAGACATCACATTATCAATGGTATCTAATGTAGGGAAGAAAAATGCAACATAGTGAACGCTCTTGGAAAGTGTGCTAACAATTCAGTGTTCAGACTATTGAGAAGTGTTTCTTTTTGTAATCAGTGGTAATGTAGAGAGCAGGCATTACAATATTATTATTTTGTAGAGTGACTTGCCTGCAAACTTTTGCCTCCTGATTTTTGCAGGTCAGGCATTGTAGAATCCAGCTCATTTGTTCAATACTTGAACAGATTAGTGGATAATAAATATGCTGGGTTTTCAAGTTTTTGTTTTGTTTTCATTTTTGTTTGTTGTTGGTGGTTGTTGATTTTGTTTTTGTTTCTTAGTTTTCTGCTGCCATTTGAACTCAGAAAACCCTAATCTTCTGAATGCTTCATATAGTTGTCACTGTTGCCAAAAAAGTTTTAAATAAATAAACAAATATAGATTTTCTTAACTGCAGAGTTACAATTTTTTTTACATTCAGGTGAAGCTTGGTGGTTTAGAATTCAATATGCTTTGAAGCTTACTTTCTAGTATGATTATTTGATTTGGAAGGACGGTATAAAGTCAAAAAGGATTAACGCATGAAGGTTGCTATTATCAAAACAAGGGTGGGGTGGAAAGGCTAAATCTAATGTACATGCTGTGAAATCTTGCCTGTAAGAAGAAGAGAGATCAGGAATGGTTCATTCCAACAATGTCACTACCAAGCTTTCATACTGATCTGCAAGTTGGTGTGAAAGACAAAACTGTTTTTCTCTTTTGTCTCAAAGCTTGCTTAGTGAGGCCTTTCTGGTGATAAGACTCTGACAATTGCAAATTATCTAGGGGGGGGCGAGTGGTAGGTGTCACCGTGCCACAGTACCTCTGCTCATGATTGTAAAGATAAGCAGAAGTGGGACAAGCAGTCTTTTTCCGGGGTGCGGCTTGAAGGAGCTGACCACTGCAAAAGGTGATAATGCTTGTGCATGGCAATGAAGGCACCACTCCCTGGTGGCTTATCTGTTGGGCCAGGTATGTCACACTAACAGAGAGAAGAAAAAAACCCAGAGAAATGGGCGATAAAAAGGCCCTCACTAAACTAAGGATTTTGGAGAAGAACTCCCAAAGAAACCTTTGATGGAGAATTCCCTGAGGGGAAAACCTCTTTGGAAGAACCCCCCCTGCAGCCTGCTTTTTGCAAAGCTTCCTGGCTTCCTCCCATCTCCTGCGGTGACCAGACAAGTTCCTGAGAACAACGGACCTGCTATGAGCCTCGCTGGACCCACAGTGGTGACTATCTCTTTCTTGCTTCCTATGAAGACTCCTTGCTTATTTCCTGTCTCTTTTCTATCGCCCATCTTCCCTTCCCCATATCCCTAAGCAACTAGGATTTGTAATAAACTGGTTGGGCTAACATTTGACCCACTGTGTCTTCATCTCGCATATATCAAAAAGAACCTCTTCTCCCTCCTATAAATTGGAGTGTGACAGTTGGTAGTCAGCAGTCAACTTCAAAATATATCCTGAAGGCTTCTGTGCTCAGCATGTTCCAGGAGTTCACTACTGTCCCAGTATAAAAGGTAGCGCTTTTCTCCTAATGTCCAAACTAAATGTCACAAGCCAGAATAGAGATTGGCTTTCACTGTCCCAACTTAGACTTATGCATGACCACTGTAACGCTTCCTGTCTGAGTCATTTTGTTCAGAAGATGTTTAAGATGAGCAAAGACATCTGCAAATAGGATATACACAGCTCAAATTGCAGGTGGTTAGAGCTACAGAGTTACCATTACTAAAAAGTAACTATTATTGTTAAAGATGTGTCTTTGCTGTCCAAACAATCATCAATTAAGTGTCCATCTGCCTGGGGGTAGGAAGGCCCTGCAGAGGGATCTGGACAGGCTGGATCACTGGGCTGAAGTCAATGGGATGAGGTTCAACAAGACCAAGTGCCAGGTCCTGCACTTTGGCCACAACAACCCCAGGCAATGCTACAGCCCTGGGGCAGAGTGGCTGGAAGACTGTGTAGGGCAAACAGATCTGGAGGTATTGGTTGATGTTCGGCTGAATATGAGCCTGCAGTGTGCCCAGGTGGCCAAGAAGGCCAATGCCATCCTGGCTTGTATCAGAAATAGTGTTGCTAGCAGGAGCAAGGAAGTAATTGTCCTTCTGTACTCAGCACTGATGAGGCCACACCTCGAATATTGTGTTCAGTTCTGGGCCCTTCACTGCAAGAAAGACATCAAGGCCTTGGCACATGTCCAGAGAAGGACAACGAAGCTGGTGAGGGGTTGGGAGCACAGGCCTTATGAGGAGCAGCTAAGGGAGCTGGGATTGTACAGTCTGCAGAAGAGGAGGCTCAGGGGAGACCTTATTGCTCTCTATAACTACTTGAAGGGAGGTTGTAGTGAGCTGGGGGTCGGCCTCTTCTCTCGTGTAACTAGTGACTGGACTAGAGGGAATGGCCTCAAGTTGCACCAGGGGAGATTCAGGCTGGACGTTAGGAAATATTACTTCTCCAAAAGAGTGGTCAGGTGCTGGAATGGGCTGCCCAGGGAGGTGGTGGTGTCACCATCCCTGGAGGTGTTCAAGGAACATTTAGATGTGCTGAAGGACATGGTTTAGTGAGAACTATTGGTGATAGGTGGACAATTGGACTGGATGATCTTAGAGGTCTTTTCCAATCTTGGTGATTCTATGATTCTAGGATTCTATGATCTATCCAATGGTAAGGGTCATTTTCCACTGCTACTTGGAAAGGGCTCATCCTCAGTGCTGCTGAGTTGCCATCTTGTGTCTCCCTGTTTTTTTCTTAATATTTCATTACCTCTTAATTTCACTGTTCTTTCTCTTGAATCTTTACATGTTTAATTATCACAGTCTCAAGTCTTACCTCTTTCTGCACTCTTACTTATCTTATTTGAATATCTCTGATCTTCATGGCTCTTTGTCATAGTTTATCAATTTCTCAGAAAGCTTGAAAGCCTCAGAAAACAAACAAAAACAAAACAAAACCAATTGAAAAAAGCTTTTCCCTAGGAGAAATGTTGTGTTACATTTGTAGAGGGCCTTTAATACGTGGTCTCAGGCACCCATACACTGCTGCTATACAGAATATGACATTGTAACATCAGAGTTCCTATGGGCTTACACCCACAAACTGTGGTTTATCTGTACTGCCGTTCATCTATTTCTCAGCCTCATAATTCCACTGGCTTCACTTAAGAGGTTAGGGAGCAAACAATATAATTTAATGCAGCTGGAGGCATCAGTAACATATGAAGCCAACACCAGAACAGTCTCAGATAAGAGAGCAGATGATCTCACTTGCTTTAGGTCATACTCTGATCTCTCCACCAGGCTCTTCTCCCCCCATACATAAGTGCTCTGCCAAGTAGAGGGGTTAATGGGGGCTGTGTTGTGGCAGGGGATCTTTATTGAGTGTAAAAATGCATTTGGCTTTTAAAACCATAAAGGAAAATATTCTGTCTCTACTGGCATATCCCTTTTTCATTGATAACATAGCACAGTTCTGCAAGAATTCTGCCTATTTGTCTCTCTCTACACAGAGTTAGGGAGCAGAGTAAATGAGCCATAGAAACTCATCCAGTTGGGGGAATTTTAAAAATTCTTTTTGAGGTGAGGATTTCAGTACCCACAGTTTCATGTCTGTTAAGAAGCTTTACAAACAAATGAGTGCTGAAGCATGACCAACATGTCCCTTTTAGGTCAAAAACAGAATGATCTTAACCCATTTAGCTTTCAGGTTATACATCGGTCAAGTGAATACTTACATTGAAGTCATTTCAGCTGAGAAGGTTAAAGGTTTACATTTACAGTTATTACTTCTATGTCCCAGCTTTACACTTCTACCAGTAACAAAGTTTTCACTATAAGCAATTGAACGTATTTCTAAAGACTTGGAAATTATTATTTTTTCCTTTTTTCTTTCTTCTTTTCTCTTTTTTTTTTTTTTCCTCTTTTCTTTTTCCTTTGTTTTTGATGCTGCTTTGTTTTGGTGCCTTTCGGATGATTATGGAGGGTTTCTACAAACAAATAATTAATGCTATTATATATTAATTTCACACATTTTGGGATATTCTTTTTATTTTCTAGTGAGCACACAGATAACTACTTATAGATAACTGAATCAGTGCTTTTTCTATGCAATAGTTAATACCATCTTATTTTTTTTTAAAAAAAAAAAGGTCTTTCTTCCAATTCTCTCCATCAATTATGTGTTCATATAAAAATCCCTCAGAATACTTAGGACTAGTGCAGTGGTAAATGACAAATGGAATTTTATTGCAGTCTTTCAGTGGTGCATGTTAAAAACACTAATATAGAAGCTGTAATATTCTCTGTCACATTATTATAAATTCACTGTCAACACTTTTAGTGAGCATTTCTTTCTCTCTCTCTCTCTCTCTTTTTTAATTCAGTTAAGATAAATTATTCATTCTTTATGGAAGGAATAAAAATCATTAAAGGGATTGAAAAATGGATATACTTTTTAATGCTTACTCCTCCCTTTCCACCAAAAAAAAAGTTATATAATTTTTAAATTAGGGGAATTATCTTATAGGACTGATATATGGATAATTCTATAATCCCACAGGCGCAACATTTATATATGTATAAATTATAATACATGCATTTCAGTGTTGTGGTTTAACCCAGCAAGCAAGCAAGCAAGCAAGCAAGCACCGCAGACATTCATTCCCCCAGTGGAATGAAGGAAAGAATTGAAAAAAGATAGAACTCATGATTGAGATAAAGACAGTTAAACAGGACTGAAAATGAAGGGGTATTAATAACAGTAATATAATAATATACATAAAAATATGAGTGATGCACAAAGAAGTTGCTCATCGTCTGCTTACCAATGCCCAGCTAGTCTCCAAACAGCTGGCTCCAGCAGTTGGCTGCTCTGGCCAACTCCCCCATTTTCATTATTCAGCATGATGCCACATGGTATGAGGCATCTCTTTGGCCAGCTTAGGTCAACTGTCCTGGCTGTGTCCCCTCCCAGCTCCTTGTGCATTTCCAGCTTCCTCTTTGTCAGGGCAGAAGAAGAACCTGAATTGTCCTTGGCTCTGTGCAAGCACTGCTTTGCAACAACTAAAACTTCAGTGTATAATCAACATTATTCTCATCCCAAATTCAAAACATGGCACCATGCCAGCCACTGTGAAGAAAATTAAATCAAGCTAAGACAGGACTTCAGAAAATTTATAACTATCTTTAAATCAAAAGCTAAAAAGCTCCATTTATTCATTAGAATAAACAATAAGAACTGGTTACAAAGAAAAGTAGCAGAGGTATAGTATAGTTTTTAGCAAGAAATAGAAAATACTTAAACATTATGAATATACATAACCGTATATGTATCACTTGAGATAAAGCCAAGGCTGGAAGCGTCTCATAGTTTTCTCCCATTTGTGCTTTAATTTCAGGATGAAGAAAAATTCAGAGCACTGTCCATAGTTCTGTATATGTTGATAACCCTGCATACAGCAAGGGAGTTGGAACTACATGATTTTTGAGGTCCCTTTCAACCCAAGGCATTCTATGGTTCTGGCGCTCACTGAAGACTATATGTGTGCATTTGCCTCTGGGTGTGCATATAAAATGATGCATAATCACTTTGACTTGAATGACTTTTCCAGAAAGGGATATCATTTTTTTGTACTGAGAACATTGTGTTTACTGGGAATGTGGTCTGGTCATCTATAAAGCTCTAGATTTCTCAGTTGCCTCACAAATTTTAACAATTACAAAAGGAAAGCCAGGAATCCAGTTTGGTGGATTTCTCTCTGCTGCTGATGACTGTAAAAGGAAATAAGATCTACCTATCCCCAGGTCACTAGTTTGAATATACATCATACTGATGGTGACCTAAATCATGCTGCTGGTGTTTTTCATCAGGCAGTCTTCCAAGAGAGAATAGTCAGCCTGAAATTGTACTCTTCTAAAAGCATGAATTACACCTACGAGTATATGCTTAAAGTTTAAATGATGTGAGTCCTATTATCCTTTCATTTTACAAACTCATCCATCAAAGTTAGGTTTTGACATACACTAGAATTGTGGACATAGCTTTATGTGAATTACTGAGGTGCAATTTCTTTTCCCTGTCCCCTTCCTCTTCCCTTTCTCTCTCTCTTTTCCTTTCCTTTCCTCTCGCACAGAAAAGGTATGACAGCAATTATTATTATTTTTTGCCTACGTCTATCTTCTTCCTCCACTCTCTCTTGCTCATTCCTCTTCCTTCTCCCCCCCTTATAGAAGCAAAATCCTGTACATGTATGATGATCTCTCTTCAAACATATTGAGTAGCTCCACTACACTGGAAAACTAATACTCTGAGTGATGGTGTTACTCAGAATTACTCTGCTCACTCAGTGGAGTTCTTTGTGAAGAACTTGGCTTGGATATCTGACTGTGCTTTCATTCCTATATTCCAACTAAGAGCCACAAGCAGTGAGGTACAAGGAAGTTTGCAAGTGTTCAGCTTCTATTACCTTTACAGAAACAAAGGTACAGTATAGGAGGAGAAATGTCCAGACTTCTGGGGAAGATCAAAAACCATAGCTTTTACATTGCTTAGTCAAGCCTTGTGTTTGTGATAGAAATGTTTTCTATCAAATATTATATGACTTAGAACTGGAATATAACATATTTCATAACGGACTATATAAAAAAAAATTAGGAATTTGGGTTAGATGTTACTACACATGGAAATGTTAGTTCAGCTAATGGCATTCTAAAAAAAAAAAAGTGATTTTATTCAGAACTTCTAAAACTTCATGTCTTAAGTCTGCAGAAAAATACGTACAAATAAATAATTGCTAAAAAGAAAATAAAAAATACAACACAAATATATGAATCTATTTTCTGCAGCATAATGATGAATCTAGTATACCTTTGCTGTCGATTATCACTCTTGTGATGATCAGTGGCCCCAAATGACTTTCTATAGTGAAGGAAAATTAATTCTCAGCATAGTATGATAAGGTCACAGATAGTAAACATGGTAGTGATGAGGCACAGTACGGAAAGAACCAGAGAATTATCTTTATTATAGCTGTTGACAGCCCATCTATGTTCATTTTAAACAGATTTGAAGGTATAATAACCAGATAGGTGGCTAATGATTTTAACTCGGTGACATTTTCATATTCTGAAATAGTTACAGTTGCTGTTTCAGAGCACTTGTTTTGGGTACTTTTTTCTGGCTGCATCTCATATTCATTAAGCCAGATTAGCAGTGGCCTTTCACTTGTTCAGAGATGGATGAGTGCTTCAGGAAACTGGCTGTTTTACATTAGAGTTGGAAGAACAGTTTTGATCTCAGAGGCGCAAGTCTGTGTAGAACTCCATTTTAAAATACAGCTTTGAGACAGCAATGAACTGGTCATTTGGCCATAGCTATGATACTCAACTGTTACAGTTGCAATTACTTAATATACTAATATGGAAAATCACATTAGTTTATGGAAAAGTGTACAAAATGCATAATGGATGTTAGAACTCCTGCCCTTTATTTTTTTTTGTGTGTGTGTGGTGCACAATTCCAGAGTGTACCTTAGCTCTCCTTTCTTTTGACCAGAGCATAATACACTTATTTTTACATCATGACAAATATACTCTGATTTGTGGCCATGTAGTGACAATCTGGCAAAACAATATTTATTTTAAAAGAAGTTATCTTCTAGCTTGAAACTGAACAGATAAAAATAGTTGTTTTGTTTGTTTGTTTGTTTGTTTGTTTTACCTTGTCTATCATGCATATGATGTAGAAAAATATATATGTAATTTAGAAGATGTATGGATTACTGCCTAAAAGAAACTTTATGTGGGCACTTCTAACCCAGAGGAGGACTGCACAGCTGAGAAATCTCTGCCAAAAACCTGCATGTCTAAAGAAATCTGGTACTGCTAGAGCATGGCATGGATTGTTTAGATAAAGGTCACATCGTTTTTTGATTTGAAAGTATTTCTCTAAATACCTTTCAGTCTTTGTTGGTTTTGTTCAATCTGAAAGAAGACTTATTTTGTTCAAGACAGTCTGCAGGACAGCTCCATATAGGTTGTTGATATCTGTAATAGAATCATAGAATCACAAGGTTGGAAACGACCCACAAGATCATCTAGTCCAACTGTCCTCCCATTACCCTTGCTACCACAAGCTACTAAACCAAACCTCATAGCTCCTCATCCAGATGCCTCTTGAACACTGCCAGGGACGGTGACTCCACCACCTTCCTGTGCAGGCCATTCCAGTGCCTGACCACTCTCTGAGAGAAAAAGTTTTTCCTTTTGTCTAACCTAAACCTCCTCTGGTACAACTTGCGGCCATTTCCTCAGGTCCTGTTTGTTGCCTGGGAGAAGAGGCCAAACCCCCTCCTCATCAGAACCTCCCTTCAGGAAGTTGTAACGTGCAAAAATCTGGATAGGTTATTGGTGCATACCAAGAATTCAGAGACTCAACCTTTGTCAGTAAGGAAGAAAGGTGAACAAGAATCTATATTATTTTAAAGAGTAAATCAATCAATAACCTTTACAGACAAAAGCAATATAGTATTAAGAATTTGCAGTTCATTCTGTATTTTTTTGATATTAGAATCAAGGACATATATGAGAGATAGGGTGGGAAAAAATAAGAAATTTGCATACATTATTAGGTACTTTGGAGATTTGTGAAATGCTTTTGACATTCTAGGTTGTGCTTATATACACACACATATATATATAGAAGATCCTGTTTGGTTTTAGCAATGCTGAACATCCCATATATTATTTTAGCTATTAGGTTGGAGAAGACATTATGTTGAGAGAAGATATAGTAAAAAGTTCCTTGTCTAATTTTACACTGAATTGCATTTTGGATATCAAATGCATTTGGATTTTAGAATAAGATTATATTAATTATTATCTTATATTATATTATTGTTTTATACTCTACATCATTCCTGAAATAAAAATGTTTGTAGTGGTTTCTTCCTAATATAAATCATCAAACATTTCAAAGTTGGCTAATGAACCCGAGTAAATGAATGTTCTGAAGTTTTAAAGGTAACCATTTTTCTGGAAATTAAATGTTCAGCAGTACCAGCACTCATCACAGGCATGGAAAATATTACTGCATAATGCTGTTGGAGAAAAAAACATTTCTTCTCCATGTTTTGATCTTTCCAACAAACTGATAATTCTGTGATATTCCACCATTTCTACTCAAAGACTCAGAAATTTATCTTCTTTCCTTAGGGAATCTGAGTGCATAGCTTCTGCTTTCCAAGAAAAGTTTACTAAGCTCATATAACAAGGTATTCAGGATGAGGTATTCATGCTCATATTGTCTCTTTTGCATGAACTGATATTGCTTCACAATCTGCAATGCAATATTCTATCTTCAAAATATTTTCTTAGATCTGAGGCTATGATTCCCTCTCCTCTCACCCGAATGAAAGCACTGTAGGTAATGCAGCTCCAGGTGAAGAGACTGATGGAGAATCCATTTTGAATACTCAAAGTCTGGTAAGATACACTTTTTGGAAAGATTTTATCTGGGAAGAAAGTAGATTTTAAATATGGATAATCCTTCATTGTTTCAGCTTGAAAAAAAATGATAGGAAAAAAAGAAGTGGAAAATTGAAATCAAATTTGGCTTTGATTAATATTATTTTCACTGTTTCTAGATGCAGCAGCTAGACCAAAAACAATAAGTCTATCATTTATGTAATTTTGAAAAACAAAACAAACAAACAAAAAAACAAAACAAAAAAAAAACCCCAAAGCAACAGCTTCTCTTCACTAGCTTGGTACTTACAGATCTGTTTATATTTGTGTATTTTTCTATCTTCCATTCCAGTCTCTTGTGTTGCCAGATCACAGAATCACAGAATCACAGAATCAGTAAGGTTGGAAAGGACCTATAAGATCATCTAGTCCAACCATCCACCTATCACCAATGGTTCTCGCTAAACCATATCCCTCATCACAGCATCCAAACGTTCCTTGAACACCTCCAGGGTCGGTGACTCCACCACCTCCCTGGGCAGCCCATTCCAGTGCCTGACCACTCTTTCAGAGAAGTAGTATTTCCTAATATCCAGCCTGAATCTTCCCTGGCACAGCTTGAAACCATTCCCTCTAGTCCTATCACCAGTTACACGAGAGAAGAGGCCGACCCCCAGCTCACTACAACCTCCCTTCAGGTAGTTATAGAGAGCAATAAGGTCTCCCCTGAGCCTCCTCTTCTCCAGACTGAACAATCCCAGCTCCCTCAGCCGCTCCTCATAAGGCCTGTGCTCCAGACCCCTCACCAGCTTTGTTGCCCTTCTTTGAACACGTTCCAGGGCCTCAATGTCTTTCTTGCAGTGAGGGGCCCAGAACTGGACACAGTACTCAAGGTGCGGCCTCACCAGAGCTGAGTACAGGGGGACAATTACTTCCCTGCTCCTGCTGGTCACACTACTTCTGATACAAGCCAGGATGCCATTGGCCTTCTTGGCCACCCAGGCACACTGCTGGCTCATGTTCAGCCGAGCGTCAACCAACACCCCCAGGTCCATTTCCTCTACACAGTCTTCTAGCCACTCCGCCCCAAGCCTGTAGCGTTGCTTGGGGTTGCTGTGGCCAAAGTGTAGGACCCGACATTTGGTCTTATTAAACCTCATCCCATTGGCTTCAGCCCAGCTATCCAGCCTGTCCAGATCCCTCTGTAGGGCCTCGCTACCCCCAGGCAGATCGACACTTCCAGCCAACTTGGTGTCATCTGCAAACTTACTGAGGGTGCACTCAATGCCCTCATCCAGGTCATCAATAAAGATATTGAAGAGGACAGGCCCCAGCACCGACCCCTGGGGAACACCACTCGTGACCGGTCGCCAGCTGGATTTAGCTCCATTGACCACCACTCTCTGGGCCCGGCCCTCCAGCCAGTTCCTTACCCAGCCAAGAGTGTACCTGTCCAAGCCACGGACTGCCAGCTTCTGCAGGAGAATAGTGTGGGAGACAGTGTCAAAGGCTTTGCTGAAGTCTAGGTAGACTACATCAACAGCCTTTCCCTCATCCACCAGGCGGGTCACTAGATCATAGAAGGAGATCAGGTTGGTCAAGCAGGACCTGCCCTTCGTGAACCCATGCTGGCTAGGCCTGATCCCCCGGTTGTCCCGCACTTGCCGCGTGATCTCCCTCAAGACAATCTGTTCCATAACCTTCCCTGGCACCGAGGTCAGGCTAACAGGCCTGTAGTTCCCCGGGTCCTCCTTACAGCCCTTCTTGTAGATGGGAGTCACATTGGCAAGCCTCCAGTCTTCCGGTACTTCACCAGTCAACAAGGAGCGCTGATAGATGATGGAAAGCGGCTCGGCTATCACCTCCGCCAGTTCCCTCAGCACTCTCGGGTGAATCTCATCCGGCCCCATGGACTTGTGACAGTCCAGTTGGAGTAGCAGGTCTCTGACTGTTTCCTCCTGAATCGTGGGTGGTTTAGTCTGCTCCCCAGCCGAGACTACCAGGTCAAAAAGTGGAGTACCCTGAGGATAACTGGTCTGACCTTTAAAGACAGACGTAAAGAAGGCATTCAGGACCTCTGCCTTTTCCTTATCCCCAGTAGTCATATTCCCAGCCTCATCCAGTAAAGAATGGAGATTCTCCTTAGTCCTCCTCTTACTGTTGATATATTTGTAAAAGGGTTTCTTGTTTCTTTTTATCCCAGCGGCCAGGTTGAGTTCGAGCTGGGCTTTCGCCTTTCTGATTTTCTCCCTGCACATCTTAACAACTTCTCTGTACTCTTTCTGAGTTGCCCGTCCCTTCTTCCACAGGATGTAGATTCTCTTTTTCTCCCGGAGCCTCAAGAATAGTTCCCTATTCATCCACGCCGGTCTCCTTCCCCGCCGGCTCATTTTGCAGCTCAGGGGGACAGCCTGCTCCTGCGCCTGTAAGACTACCTTCTTGAAGAGCAACCAGTTGTCTTGGACCCCTTTACCCTCTAAGACTGAATCCCAGGGGACTCCCCCTACTAGTCTTCTAAACAATTCAAAGTCCGCCCTCCGGAAGTCCAAGGTAGCAGTTTTGCTGTTCTTCCTCCTGGCTCCACCAAGAATCGAGAACTCTACCATCTCATGGTCACTCTGTCCAAGACAGCCCCCGACCTCCACATCTTCCACCAGACCTTCTCTGTTTGTGAACAGCAGGTCTAGCGGGGCAGCTCCTCTCGTAGGCTCTCTCACCAGCTGCATCAGAAAGTTATCTTCCATACACTCCAGAAACCTCCTAGACTGCTTCTTCTGCGCTGCGTTGTATTCCCAGCATATGTCAGGGAAGTTGAAGTCCCCCATGAGGACAAGGGCCGGCGATCTCGCAGCTTCTGCCAGCTGCTCATAGAACACCTCATCTGTCTCTTCATCCTGGTTCGGCGGTCTATAGCAGACGCCCACCAATATGTCTGCCTTGTCAGCCCTTCCCCTGATCTTTACCCATAGGGATTCAACCTTATCATCCCCAGCCACAAGCTCAGTAGCATCAAAGCACTCTCTAACATACAGAGCCACACCGCCACCCCTTCTTCCTTGCCTATCCTTCCTGAAGAGCTTGTAGCCATCCATTGCAGCACTCCAGTCATGGGAGCAGTCCCACCATGTTTCCGTAATGGCGACTAGGTCATAGCTTGCCTGCCGCACCATGGCTTCCAACTCTTCTTGTTTGTTGCCCATGCTGCGTGCATTGGTGTAGATGCACTTCAGCCGAGCCCCTCGCCTCATCCCTAATCCCATTGCCGCTCCCCCAGGCTCATCTCTAGCAGGCCTGGTTTTATCCCCTACCCCCTTCATATCTAGTTTAAAGCCCTCTCTACAAGTCCTGCCAGCTCCTGGGCAAGGATCCGTTTCCCCCTTCGAGACAGGTGAGACCCATCAGCAGACCCCAGGCCAGGTGCCGAGTAGACCGCCCCATGATCAAAGAACCCAAAATTCTTGCTTTTGCACCAGCCTTTCAGCCACGTGTTTATAAGGTGTGTTCTTCTGGTCGTCTCAGCATCCTTCCCTGCCACTGTAGGAATACAGGCAAATACTACCTGTACGCCTGCTCCTTCAACTAACCTCCCCAGTCTCCTAAAGTCATTTTTCATAGTCCTCAGGCTTCCGTCAGTGACCTCATCACTGCCAGCCTGAACTATCAATAAGGGATAATAATCAGAGGAGCGGATCAAACTAGGAAGTTTCCTAGAAATATCCCTGACCCGGGCCCCAGGGAGGCAGCACACCTCCCTACAGGTGGGGGCAGGCCGACATATTGGGCCTTCAGTTCCTCGTAGAAGGGAGTCTCCTATGACTATCACCCTCCTTTCTTTACTGGAGGAGGCAGTCTTTAAGCGTGGAGCTGGATGCCTCTCCTTGGGAACGCTTGGAGGTAGTTCTCCCACCTCATCCTCAGCCACTGCACCCTCCAGTTTCAGGGCTTCAAACCTATTACATAGATGCTTCTCTTGATAATGATTAATTGTTAAATACACATGTTTATTTTCTTGCTTTCCTAAGGGTGAATTATAATGCTGGTCAGAGTAGTCATGTGAAAGTTTAAGTATTGTCTCCTTTACTCTTCCTAAGAACTACCTAAAAATTCTGAAGTGTGAAATGCTACCTCCTTTTACCCATGATACAAATTCTTCCCTAACCCTGTTTTTACTCTGAATGGAAGTTATGATGTATTATACAGTAATGTAGAGAAACATATGTGTATTATACTAAAAAAATAGGATCATGAATAGATACTTCTTTCACCGAAGCATCTCTTCTTCATAAAAAAAAAGTACTCTTGAACTTTACTATAATAAAAATCTAAACCATTATAGGAGCTAAATAACCTATTCCATTATATGTTGTTGTGAAATAAATGCTTAAAACTCTTCAAGTAAAATAACACTGTAATAGTAAGGGGAAACTCTCAGGCATTTCAGGTGATGACCAACTTCATGTAAGCCTCAGAAGATTGTCCTTCACCCTTTAGACAAAACTTTTCGGTACTATGGTATTGATAATGTCTCTAAAAACCATTAAATGAAATAAATAAAAAGCTTGTCATCTACCAGAAAGCACAGAATTCAATATGCCAAACACAAGACAAACTGAGTTTGACATTAGAAAAAACTGAGTGTGACAGCTGTAACAGTTACATCTCTTACAAAGATATGTGTGCTTGCAAAGACTTTACATCAGGTCTTGGTTGGGAGCTGGCATTTTCAAAGGTCATGAGGCTCCTTAGCACCATTCAATTACTGTACAAAGGGTACCACTGACAGTTTTAATACTGTGGTTAAATTAGCTGAGCACTAGTTGAAGTAATCAAACTTTTGACAGACAAACTTTTGGATAGATAAAATCCAGATATAACCAAAATTTTCATATATAATAACTATGTTTTCCCCTCATGATGTTGTCTCCCCAAAATAATTATTTTTGAAAGACAAGGAAAATGACAAAGAAACATTTTGTAGCTTACAAAGTTATCAACATCTGTGTGACCACACTGAGCTTGGCAATTTTTGTCATTACTTTGCTCAGCTATAAACATTGAGTGAGGGACAAAACAAAATCTTTGACATAACTGTACCACTCAAAATACAAAAAGACCAACATTGTTCTAGTGCTTACAAATGTACCAGTGTTGTTGTATCTTGTCCTGCAATTAGTTTAGATCAAATTATGATTCATTTATACTCTTTATAAGTATGGTATTAGACTTAAAAGTAATTCAGTTATGAATTTGAACAACCAGTTGTTAAGTTCCTTGCTCTGAAAGCCATCCTAGAATATTATAGATTTCAATAGGAACTGTGTTAGAATTCCATAGACATGGGTCAGGCAGAATATCTTAAAAATAAAAATGAAAAATAAATGTATGGAACTGATGTAAAAAAAAAGAAAAAAAAGAAAAAAAGGTGGTTTCTACTATATTTTATGATTTTATGAAGTGTGATACAAAGGAATGTTCCCATTTGAAACAGATCTCTTGTGATGATATTTCATTGGTGTTGATAACTGTGCTAAGATTTTTCTTAAAGAGCCTTTTCAAATTCATTTCTGTCTACTGATCCGTATTTTGTGGGTAAGAACACACCACTACTTTTACTGACATGAATGATAGTTCTTGTGCACATTTTCATTTTGGTCTTAAGCACTGTTTGTATGCATATCCATTCTTGCAACATGTGATGAGGGAGGCCTAGATTAATCTTTTAAAGTAGATAGTAGATAGATAAAAACTCTAATGTAATTACTGCTTCTGAGTATTTACACAATCGTATATAGTCTAAAGTGTATAATCTTTGGACAGTTTATTCTTACTAGAGATAAATAATCTAATAAGTAACTTACATTTTAGGAGCTCTCTTGTAGTTCTGAGTTTCTACATGTATGTTACATTCTCAACAGGATTAGATATTACTTATCTTGAGTAGCAGAGAGAATCGCTGTTTTTAATTGTTGAAAAAGAAGCAAACCTATGTTAAGAATTTTGGGTGTCCTGGGCCTAGCACTGGGGCTTCTGTTCTCTGTACTGGATGGGGGAGCTATATATGTGAAAGGTGAGAAATCAGTTTCTCTGTGAGAAATCAGTTTCACTGTGTGTTCAGCAAATGCTCAGCACTGATATGAAAATATTCACTTGTATTCAGTAGTTGTTTTCCTGGAAGTCTGAAAATCCACTCTGCTAAATATTTGGAAAATTGCCTAGTTATAGCANAAAAGGGTCCAATAAGACTGTCTTAAGGGATGTGGAATTTGGCGATATACAAGAAATCTCATTATATGTGAAAAGTGACAAGAGTAATGTTGGTCAAGGAGTCTTGAAGGACCTTCCACATGATAGGGGATTGGAGCTGGTTGCTATAAGCCACACTGGAGTACTTAAAGTTATGAAAGTTTTTTTTTACAGTTTCAGAGAGTTTCTTAGTTACTACAGGATGTTTCTTCTCTACCCCCACCCCACCCCCTCAAAAAACAAAAAACAAAAACAAAAACCCTCCGTGATTTATAGGAAAAAAAAATATATATATAACGACAAAAACATCAAGAATTACCAGATATCAAAGATATTTTGTATGTTACCATAAATCATGCCACCACCTCAGTTTCACACTCACATGCTGTACATTCACCCTCAGCTCATCTTATATTCTCACAGAATCGACTAGCCACAGACTAGTGATAATAGTTAAGAAAGCATTTATAACTTGAAATCTGTACAGAGATTTAGGTAGTCTGAGGAATATAAATAGGTTGCTCTGAAAGTAATGCCTCCTACTTGTTTCCATGGAAACTACAACAGACAACAAACACAATAAGACAATTTGATAAAGCTAATTCTCAGCTACAGAACACTGTTTTTCAACATAGTCACTACCATTAGCTATGCATTTTTTGCCAGCAGTGAACAAGAGTCTGCATGTTGTGCTTGTAAAAAATCTGTGCCAGTGGAGGTGACCAACTGCCGCTGTCATCACTGCTGAAACACCACCCACAGCCTCACTGTGCTTACATCCACTGTTTGGTAATTGTAAGCATTCAGCAAGTGTCAGTGAAAGCAAATTGGTGACATTTTTCTGCATGGTGGAATTCAGTTACACACCTTTGCTTCATATATACTTCCATGTCAGACGCCATTCTGTCAGACTACCCCTCTGCTGCCATCTGTCACAGGCAACAACATGTTAACAGAATATTGTCTCGAAGGTTCAGCCTCTACTGCCATATCACCAACATCCACCTCTCATGTTGTGGGCCTACATAATAAAATAGGAGGTGTTGTAAAACTTGAAAAGGTGCGTAGTATTTATCATTCCCATTTGTTATAAATATAAACCAGATCTCAGTTAAAATAAACTGACAGATGCTTTTGTTTTTGGTGTTATATTCTTCTCCATCATTTATTATATTTCATTAAAAAAAAAATACTGAATTTATATGAAGTTTTTTTTTCATAAAATAAACACATTAAAATATTGATAAAATGAGCATGAACTGTTCTGTCCTCTGTAAGGCTGAAGACCAAATATTTGTAATCAGATATCTTTGAAGTTTCTTTGTAAGAAAAATTATTGATGACTAAATAGGAGGAAATCTGATGTTATGTTCTGAGGTGCTGGAAATAGTACTCTTCCAGATTTGGTCCTATGATGCAAATAATTACTGCAGTGTGTTCTAGCTTCAAGCCATTGCCACATGCTTAGTTTGGGAAACAAAATGTATTAGAGTGCTTTGCAATGGGAGTGCCTCCTCCACTGGGGCAACATGAGGGCTGCTCCGAAAGTAATGACCTCCTATTTTATTATGTTGGCCTACAACCTCAGAGGTGGTTGTTGGTGGTATGGCAGTAGAGGTTAAACTTTTCCCCTAGTATTTCACTAAATTTTGTTGCCATGTGACAAATGGCAGCAGAGGGACAATCTGACAGGGTAGCATCTGACAGGGAAGTACATATGAAGCAAAGGTGTGGAATTGAATTCCTTCCTTCCTTCCTGTGAAAAAAAAAATAATGCTTGTTTATGGAGATCAATCAGTGGATGTGAGTGCAGTGAGACAGTGGCTAGTGCATTTCAGTAGTGATGACAGTGATGTGAAAGACAAGCGACATTTTGGATAGCCATGCAAATTTTTATGAGTGTGGCATGTGGGCTTTTGTTCACTACTGATGAAAATGCCTAGGAAACAGTGGTGACTATGTTAGAAAATGCTTTATAGTTAAGAATTTGCTCTATCAAATGATGTTATTGTTCTCTTCATGTCTGTGGTAGTTTCCATAGAAACAAATAGGAGGCATTACTTTCAGAGCAACCTATGTATTTTGGGATTGCATTTTTTGCTGAAAACTTCCAAAGAAAATTGTTAATTATTGCTTAACATACTGCCCCTGCTAACAGTACTTTTTTCCCTGCCTTCAAATAGGAAAAGAACAGCAAAACTACCACAATCTAATAAATGAATAAATAAATAACTCGTTATCTTCTTTTCATTTCACTTTTTATTTTTTTCCCAAATATTTTGATCATATATGCAGTCAGTAAAGGGGAAAAAAAATCCAGAAATGACTGACATCAAACATAACTTGGTGTTCAGTCAGTGGTATACCATGCATATTGTGTTAACATAGATTATAATTACTTTCCCACCAAATGCTATGCCAGATCTTTTTCACTGAATAAATAAGTGTGTGTGATGTGACATTATTCTATCATTGCCAATTTAACAGACATCTCTTTTAGAGAGAAGAAAAGGGAATGTGTTTAACTAATTTCTTTGAACAACTTTGTATTGTACAGCTCTGTTTGCTAGGGAACACAACTTTTTTTATTAAAAAATTGTGCAGAATTAACATCTAAAGTGGTGGTGAATAGGAAGCACAGAACAAGAATGAAAAACATAGCCCTGGGCTTCTCTGACAGTACTGGGACATTCTAGTTCTTTCACTGGGAACAAAGAAGAAAAAAAGAGCAACACAGTTGTGATGAGCTGTTTTTGTTCTCAACCTATCATTTTCTTTAAAAAAAAAAAGAACAACAAAAACAAAATTTTTTGTCTCAAAACAGTAATAAATTTTTGCTGTAGACTGTTGCACATCCATTTTGTCTGGAGTCTGTACTCAGCTGAGCATGCTATTTCACTGTATGCTCTTCTTGTGAAATGATGTCCAGAAACTTGTAGATAAAATAATACTCCAGTGTTTGTATGAGCCCAGAGCTGACACAACACTGGTGTGCACTACTGCATATTAAAATATGTTGCATACACAGGCATTTAAATTGGACTGTATGAAATGATAAGTGTGACTGAAGCATGAAAGAGCAGTAAGGGAGTGAAAATGAGTGAAGACAGAATCGTGTTAAGAGTGTTGATGACGTGGTATTAGCTGGCAAAGAACACTACCAAGCCACAGTAGAGATCAAGAGCTGTAGTAGGTCGTAAAGCTTTCTCACTTTGACAGTTTTGAACAGCTATAAACCACACTCACTTCTGATCCCTCTAACTAGGATTATGGGATGAATATCAGTTTTCTATGTTTGTGAGCTCACAAGTGAAGAATTCTGGGCAGGACAGGAATGTTCCAACTGAAAAGAAAGAAAATTAAATTAGCATTTTATGGAAAATAATTTTTATTTAGCATGAAACAAGACTTGCATAAGGGAAGGGAAATGAAGAGTTCATTTGCATGAGAGAAGTGTCTGGATTTTACTCATTACTCTAGTAGCTTGGAAACACATTCAGGCTTTAGAAGATATTTTTCATATCCATTCTCTTGGCTTAAATTAGAATGCCTTTGGATATTTTGGAGTTAAGATGTTTTCCATTTATGTTGTTGAAATTCTTATTTACAGGAACACTTTACTGACTCTTTAAAGCAGGACAGTTAGATCTCCACTCAGGTAAATAGCTTATTCATTAGAATATAGAGCTTGATATTTGACAGAAATGTCTGTGTATTCCACAAAAAATGTAGAACTGCTACTAAAAAAAGGGAATCATAATGTCCCATACACCAAAATTCATTTGAGATTTACAGTATTATTTTGGGAAGAGTGAACTTGGATTCAGATCTTTGACAACTCCAAAAATTTGAAGTAACTGCATAATATTCACAACTGCTTACTTTGAGGAATAGCACAACGAAAGGATCAAATTAGCAACTGGATAAGATTCATTCTTTGAGTGCACGTTAGTTTGCCCAAGAAGCTTTACTGCACTTAGTACTCATTGAATAAAGCTAAAGAGGAAATTCTCAGAGAAATTTAAAACATGCAACACACATCTAGCAGCAATATTTAAAACAAATAAATAAATAAATAAAATAAACTTGTGATTAAACTTAAAAGTTACTCCCCAATACTAAAATATCTTTTAGTAAGTCCTGAATGATTTGGTGTAATCATAAAGTTAACATTGAGACTGAAGAAATCCTTATACTTTTAGATCTCCATTTTGTCTTCGTGTTCAGCTATCAACTAGATTTTCAGTATTTATTCAGATTGTCAGTGGCTTTTTATTTATTTATTTACTTATTTTTGTCTGTGAAAGCCTTTAAGATTTCTAAACTCCTGGTAATTGATACAATTATAATCATTTATATGCAAATGACTACAACATGTAAAAACTTAGGAAGAATTGTGAAGCTTGAGTAATTTTTCTTTTTGTACTTCGTATCAGTAAATGCCAATGGAAAAAAAATTAAACTGCAGAACTGAGCAGTGTGACATTCAGGATTAAGGTTCAGCTATATCTAGAGCAAAAATGTGACTTTGAACATCCTTCTTTCTTTTTTGATGCAGTCTGGTAAGTGAGAGAAAATAATTTGCAAAGCCTTTTCCACTTCTAAGTCGAAGTGAGGAAGATTTGTTTACTTCTGATGAAGAAGAATGAACTACAAGATTGTATTCTTGCTTCTTAATATTATTTTATTTTATTACTGCTTCACTGGATTGTATTATGCAATAAAATAGGACGTCAATATTCCTCTCATACAGATGTCGGTCCACTCTTAAATTTGCTCTTAAGAGGGTCCCTTAGCTCTTTCTTTATTTTGAGGGGTTTGTCAAGTTTCACTGGATTCATTGCTTGAGTTCTATTTTTTTCAAAGGTATGAGAAGCTGAGTTTCCTTTGTCAACATGGGGTAGTTACACAGGTGTAATAAAATGAAACATCTGTTTTGGAGTTTAGGGCTTTTTTAGATTCGGAGGAAGAGAAAATGTTTCTCAATGACAGGTAAAAGAAGATGCATCTTGCTACTAATTTGGCACAAATTGAAAGAGTTGACTTTCAGTTGTTTCAAAAAATAGAATAGATTAAAACATTAAGAATAAAAGAGCAGCTCATCAGGATATCACAGAGACCAGTACAATCTAATTTTGCAGTAAGCAAAGGCAACCGAAAGTTCAAACAGAAATAAACATGGCCTTGGGTTGTTTCTCCTTGGTGTGCTTACCTCTGTAACATCAATCCACCAAAACTGGTTGGTTTCATGTGATAACTGTTTCAGAGCAAACACACAGCAGGTGCTTACCAGTAAGGTTTGGAGTTGACTCTTAAACTGCCTCCCAAAGGAGAAACAGATCATGGCTTTGCTCTCTGTAGGTTCATGGGATGTGAGGAAGAAAGCCCAAGAAGTTTGTCTCATTTTCAGTTCTCTTAAATAAGGCATAACCCTGAGTGCACTAACCTTTTCAGATACTGTGCATGCAAGATCTTTGGGGTATTAGCATTATCTAAGAGGAGATGGAAGCTGATGCATAGGCTAAAACAACAACCTACAGATTAAGGGCTTTTCTTTAGGAGGTAGAATACTTCCTCAATAAAATGCATTTTTTTCTTCCTCATCTGTCTTTCAATCTTATCCTTTGCCCTGTTAGTTTGTACCTTTCTAGAACAAAATGCACTGAATTCAGAATAGAGATATCCTTTGTGCCTTGTTATACTGAATGAATGTATACCTGAAACGAGTCATTCTAGACAGAAAGATATATCAGGTTCTGCCATTTGCAGAATAAGTATCACCGATACCAAAGTAAAAAATCATACTTAATCACTAAGATTTAAGTATTTAGCACATGGAAACATTCATATAAAATAGATGAGACAACACCAAAATTTCCATTCAAATCTTCTCTCTCAGAAGAAATTTGAATTTTCTACTAAATTGTTTCTGATAGAAAACATTTATTTTGTTAAAAGCTCTAGAAGTTTTTGCAAAAATAATTTTCTAAGTGAGGAAAAGTTTTTTTTTTTTTTTTTCCTTTTCAGATGCATTAATTATCTGTCTCACTATCTTGCAAAAGAGCTGAACAGAGTGAGTCTCTGAATCCGTGTCTTAAAAAAGAGGGATTGTTGCAAGTTTTAGCAGTTACAAATCTGTAAATTACTGGTAAAAATCTAAATTTTATTTGTCACTCTGTGGCAAGACAGATTAGTGTCATGAACAGAGCACTAAAATCATCATGTCTTACATAGGAAGATAAGTGAGGTGCTGCATTTTGAACCACTTGCAGATTTTCTGTGCTGTACTTATTCTTGAAAACAAAGAGTTTCAACAGCCATATCATGGGCCTCCTAGTAACATGCAGATGGACAATCTGTTACTGATCCCATGCAGTATTGCAGGGTAACATTTAAAAAAATTACCTAGGATAATGAACTGATGAACAAAAGACAGCCTCCACTAATGTCATTTTCCAATTCTGTTATTCCTTCATACTTTGAGAAAAACTTTACCATCTTTTTATTTTTATTTGTTTCTGTGTCATTTAGCAGAGTTTTAGGGCTCAATAGTACAGAGTAGTTCCTGTGATATTTGTTGGTGATTGATACCCACATACAAAATCTTTTTGGCCTGCTTTTAATGTCTCAAAAATTTCAGTCTTCCTAGTCTTTTCTGTATGTTCCATTTACATGCTGAGGACTAAGAAAAAGAAAGTAGGTGTATGAAAGAAATTTGTAGTAAAGCAGAAGTTAGTTCTTTGGCTTAAGTAATATGTTTACATACCTTTTTCGTAAGAGTTGTGGAGCTTCACAGATAAAACATCTCTTCAGAAAGCTTTTGTTGCAAAGCTAATGGTTGTATGTGTGAACTTTCATTTCTTGTTTGGCATTCCATGGGCTTTGCTTTAAGCTTCCACCTACTTTCTTGTCTTGATATTGTGGTAAGGCAGATAACTAGTTTGCTAGAGATCCAGAAGGATGCTTTCCAGTGGATGTAAAGACTTGAATCCTTTCCTATTCTGTCCTAGTGGTGAGGCAAAGTCATGTAGAGTTTGTCTGTGCCCTAGCTTCCAAGCTGCAAAATGCTTTATTTCAAATTGCTGCTGTGAAGACACACAGATTAAAATCTGTGAGATATTTAGATTTTAACAGTAGTGAGGGTTCAGAAATCTATGGAAAACTAAAACAAACAAATATATCTCCTTTCAAAGGTACATTCTTTTCCTTTCATGATTTTTTTTTTAATTTGAAAATAATTAATTGAAATGAAAATATATGCTTACTCTCCCCATCTGAAAAAGTTAGCAACCTTTACAGACAGGTGTTTGAATACATAGGCAGATAGAAAAAGAGGATCATTAAAGATTAACCTCAGGTTGTGTGAACCTAAATTAAAGCAATCTCATATGAACTATGGGACTTACAGAGATATCTTAATGACATGACGTTACTTGCCAGTAAAAGCCATTAACCTCATGACAGTACTATAAGCTCCTTTATATTAGGAAAAGCAATTTTAAACTCTGAGTGATTTCAGAAGGAACTGACTATACAAATCACAGTCCAATCTTACTTCATTAAAGTCCATCTTATTCAACGTAGTTTGTGTTATATCAAAGAACTTCTTTGTTGCAAAGATGTACAACGTACTACAGATAGTGCTTTACTAATACAGCAAGACAAATTTTAAGATGCTTTGCAAGATACTTCTCTTCTGGAGATGCCTACTCCATATTGCTTGAGATAACTAATGATGTGACATAAAACACATAACTGCCTTACCTTAGATAATGTATATGTTCATACATTTCTCTGCAGTTATTGGAAGTTATGCTTTCATGACCACTAACAAAAAATTAAAACTTCTTGCCTTACATTTGGAAAAATGAGGAAAGAGAAATACAGAAGTACACAGGGGCACCAGTGCAGGGAAGGATGGAAAGTGAAGAGAACTGGCAAATACAGTTTTGCTTTTCCTAATTTATATATATATATATATATACACCAAACTTAACTCAGCAATATGATGAGATTGAAAAGATGCCTCTAGAGAAGAGTGAAATTATTTGGGAACTGTTTGACCACAACAGCTATTATCTTTTCTGGGGGAAAAATTATCTGTTTCTATTATAAAAAGTCTGGTTATCTCTCAAAAATGAGAATGTGTAAATGTTCCTGTCTTTTTCCCATGGTGTATCAGTATTGTAAAGACCTTTGGAAAAGTGAAATCCAGGTCAAAGTATGATCTCTTTAATGAACGTTAAGGATCACATACAAATATCAGTCAAGGAATGTTAATTATCTGAGCTGGGAAGAAATCTTACTGATAAACCAGCTGTCTGGGAAACTGTTGTGGTTTTTTTTTTTTTTTTTTTTTAAAGCCTTTTTTTTCTATCTTGAGATTAGTACATAAACTTTCCTGTGTTCATTTAAGTGACATGACTTTAAATTGAGCTTAAATGCATCATGTTCATGATGCACCAGGCTCAAGCTTTACCACAGTAGTGAAGTGGCTGAAGACCGAATGAATAGAATTACATTCTGCAGCGTTTTTGGGAAGAGTGCCTTTCCAGGGTGACAGAAATTCACAGTTACTGTTGAAGTTAATAATATATAGATTACTTAATATAGGTAAATATGTGAATAGATAGTATTTTATCATTGTGGTTTTATAGTTCAAATGGGAGGGAGAACTTTTTTCACTGGATATTTTGATTCACTGCATTTACTTGAAGCACCATGAACAATTCAGGACTTTCCAGTGAGTATGAGAATTCCAGTGAGTATGAGAATTCCTTCATCCTTAATGAAGGAAAATATTTTTTAGAATATTTTTCTTCATTTTATTCTTTCTGAATTTTGAGATAGAACAAGCACCTGGTTCCCCAAAGGGGATACTTCTTCAGTGCCAAACCATTCATTTTCGTCTACCCTTTGGTTGCCACCTTCTGCTTGCGCTGAGTTAATTCATCTTACTTTGTGGATTAAATGTGGTGTTTTGAGTTCAGGAGTGTCACAGACAGCTTCCAGCATTCTCTGCTCTCTTTCTCTAGTGGGAATGATCCACACCCTTACCGTTTCCCCTAGAGCAAAGGGGCTGAGAGCTAGGGCAAATACAGATGTATTTGGTGTAGTTTTGTGTGGGAGGTTTGTTTGTTTGGTGATGTGTGGAAAACTGCATCAGTATCATTTTTATGTTGTATTAAAGAAAAAATAAAAATACAAACACATGCATGCACATATCTGTTATATTCACTCATGAAATTTGAATGTCACCACAAGGAGAGCGCTAACTTTTTTACGTCAGGTAGTGGGAGCTTTCATTTTACTCTTGCATCTAATTTCTGAACAATTTTCTCTGAAGAAAGGTACTGCTCTGTATGTGTGCATTCTTTCTCAATTCTTGCTAATGCTACTGATGCATCCCATGAATCTACCCATCAGGGTTTTTATATACTGACTTGTTTTCAGTAATTTTTTTTTTTTTCTAGACTGTATGGAACTACATATATTAAAATAGACATGCCTTACTTATACAATAAATTTCATAATCTAGAGCATATTTTGAATAATTCAAGGTATGTATATTAATATAAAATGACTCTTTTTCTTTAGGAAATGTTAGCAAAATGAGGTGATATGTATCATCTATATGTCTATACATGTTCAAGATCTGATTACATGAGAACATATTTTACTCTTCTGTCTTTATCAAGATACCTGCCATCAGCAAAAACTTGTAAGCTATGTTTCAAAATGTCAAATTAATTCTTGTAAGGGGCATTTTGGTTGTGTTACAGGCTAGCACTTTGGAAACTGAACCTCCAGCTTTCCAATTTTACTTGTTAAAATTTATTTCTTCAGGGTTTTTCCTAACAGATCTTTCAGATTTTCTTCCATATACCTTTTAGGTTACTTGTATGTGCCTCCTTTGGATTTTCTTGCTATTTGAGAATGGAGCCTTCTAAACATATAGTGTGGGTTTGATTCTTACTCAGTTACCTCTAAGCTCATTTTGGAAATGTGTTCAACTCTGTATACATTTATAAAGATTTTTTTAAAAGCGCTACAACACTATTGAGCTTCAGAAATAGTTTTCATTAGGATGAAATCAAGAATCCTCAGTTAAGGAAATACAGATAAAGTTAAGGCAATAGATTTCATGCTTCTACTGAAACTTATCTCTTTAGTGGATTTTGGTACTGATGTGATGGAATCTTCTTAATCAAAGGATCATGATAACCCTGGCAGTATGAGAAGTAATACATTTTACTGAGTTGAATGAACATGATAAAATCTGTCTAGTGAGACAAATACTTCTAGGTTGTGATTCCAAACTAGTTGAGGGTTGGACCTCATAGAGATGTCGAATGTTAATGGCAGAGGTCACAAGCTTCCTGGAGAGTATTCATAAGGAGTTTTTATGTGCATTTGACTGCTTTTGGAGGTGGGTGAAAACCTTAGCCTTGTTTCTGCCAGTTTTCCACATGAACAAAAACATTTATTCTCTTTGAAGAAATTTACTGTTTATTGTTTTCACATAGTAGAATGAATGGAGGTGAGAAGGGCAAAGAGAGCATGTCAATCATGAAAATATTTGGTTCATCTCCTGTTGTTCTCTGAGACAGCCACTGCCTCCTCCCTTGCTGTTACTGAATGCTATAATGCTTGGACCATTCTGTCTGACAAACACAATGAAAAACAGAGTCAAGGATTAGTTCTGTTGTTTGGTTTCTTCCTAGCAGATTGATAACAATTCTATGGTTCTGCCTTTTGTAGAGACTATTTAAATATTATATCTTTAACACCACTGGCCTAAGGCCAGTTTTGTTCTTGTTTCTATACCAGATCCTAATGAGTCTCATATTAAATTAGACTTCTTAAAATAATAATCTGAAATTTTACATGCAGCAGAATACTTCATTAGCTGAATGTAGTGAATTTCAGCTGTTGTTCATTTTGATATCATGAGAGAATTACCGTGTTTTTGGTCTGAACTTGTACTGGCTTACAGACGTCACATATGTAAAAGATCATGCTTTTTAGGATAGTCCTAAATAGATGTATTAACAATGGCAAAAATACTTTCACATAATCTGAAAATAATACATTTTTTATTAGGTTGTTTTTTTTTTTTTTTATATTGCAAGCTCTTTTTGCTAGGAATGTTAAATCATTATTGTATTTTTCTGGCAGCTTGTAAATGGAAAGGCCTTTATCATGGGGGGAACAACTGTATCGGTGATGAAAAATTTAGAGCGATTGTCTATAAAAAACTGTGTTATGGTTTCTTTCATTTTACAAGTAAACAGATTTTTTAAAAGAAACTATAATTTTTGCGTTACATGAAGAACAACCTCATTGCAAATGTTTAATTTTAATTCAGTCATGAAAGCTTGAATGCCAGCTCAATGACTATGCAAATTTCTTTGAGTCAGAAGTTGCGAGCTCTAATTACTGGCCTTTGTGCTTACAACTGACTTCAGAATTGTTCAATTCATTGTGTTGCTTTCACAATAAATTCCCATTAGCAAAGAGACTACAAAAAGACTTGTCACTCAAAATGGCAAGGGGCATTTTGTCTTGATTAAGATGAGGAGTCAAGAAAGCTGACCCAGCAATGAGTCCCTGATGACCTCTGTTTTTAAGGGTTCTGACAGTCCTGTGCAGATTAAGTCCTGTTGTAATGTAAAAACCTGATTCTATAAGATTTTAAATATCTTAATTCACGTTGATTTCTACAGAGTTCCTATTTTGCAGTAAATCCCCTTAAAGAGGAGGTGACCCATCAAATTGCTGTACTGCTCATTCTGCGTTCAGTCTCACAGAATGCACATTGTATTCCGTTAGAAATTTGTTGGCTTTAGCTGACTAAATATATGGCATCTTTTTCTCCATCTTTTGCAATGTCAGACTGCTCAGAGTGCTCAGAGTATTGGTGATTTTCCACATGATAAATAAGGTGTTAATCTGCAAAAAAGTAACAGTATATATTATTTATTTCTTCCTCCAAAAACCAACAAAACAAGCAAACAAACCAATACAAATGTGCATGCACCAAAATTATAAATGGTTGTTGAAAGATGATACATGACAACTTTTAAACTCTTTTGTTGAGTCCTGACTTATTCACTGAAAATACCGCAAACAACATTGATGATGATACCTGGGAGGAAACAATTCTGCCAAATGGAAAAATCCCTTAATCAAATATCTATATTAGTCATTCTTAATGACTACTTCCATTACAGTAAATTTGAAAAGTAGGCTATTTACCTATTGACATGGAAGTAAGAGGGGTCTAATAAAAATATTAAAAACATTCACTCCCTCCTCCCTTCTGAAATACGTGTATATTTTATACATATATATATAATATATATACATTTATATATTTTTTATATATATAATATATATTTTATATATATATAATGTTTTTTTAAAGCACTTCTTTCCCCCCATTCTTTATTTGAAGGCTTTATAATAGATTCTAATCATGTTTTGAAGCATTTTATCTGCAAATATATGATCTAAACTTATTTTGGTTTTAAATTATACTCTCTTGCAAACTCTTTTTTCCAGTGAAATGAGTTTTTAGAAAGAATACAAATATTTTGAGTATAATTTTCAGAACAGTTGGTACTGTAATCAGGTCCAAATGTAGCCCTAAGCTTCTGTCAAGTATGCAGCAAATATACAGCATACTTGAAATCAAAGAAGACAATTTCTCAATGCTCTTTGGTACTGAAGAATGAGAAGTGTTTTCTAAAAGTAACAGCAACATTATTTCAAAAGCCACTTGTGGCCCTATAGAGGTGTTTCCTCCTTAGTTTCTCTTTATTCTCCTTGCTTCAGACCTGCAATAAATCCAAGGAAGCAAAACACATCTTTTTTGCTTGTAATTTAAAAGACAGTATATGAATTTAGCCCCCCAAAAAGAATTATGGTGCTGTGAGAAAGAGCAGAAGACAGAATAAGAAATCGTGTTGTGAGGATCAAAGTCATTGTCTTATGATTGTAAGATATTACTTTATTCTTTTTTCTATAATTAACTTGAACACATTTCAGATGCCCTGAAACTTCTGTATGAGTTAACTTTTTGACTCTGTGCCAAACAATTGCCTTTTAACTCTAACATTATCAGTTTCCTAGTTAAAGATGATCATAAACAGAAATATCACCATCTGTGGCAATGTCATTTATGATGAAGATATTGTCAGAAGAGAAGTGGAAAAATGCACTCAGAGTAATCCAATAGTATGGGGGCTAAATCGTGTACTGGGGTGGAAGGAACAAGTTCTGCTATATTCAAAGTTTTAATTTCTGTTTGCCAATTCCCTAATGTATTTCGGGATTTGGGGTTGGAAATTTCTTTTTCACCCTTCGCTTCTTCCTCCTTTCTTCCCAATAAAAGCAAACAAACAAACAAACAAACAAAAACCGAAGTGAATACTGAATGTATGTGTTTGGTGTGTAGGGATGTTTTTGGTTTTGTTTTGTGTGTGTGGTTTTCTCCTTTGTGTTGCAATGAGGAAAATGGGATTTCTAGTTGCAGATTATTTTTGAGAATGAATTTTTTGTTTCCAGTTATTTGTGTTTCTTTGTCTTTCTGTAGTATAGATCTTGTAGGAATAAGTTATCATAAAACACTTCTCATTTGACACTGAGATTGGGACATTTATATTAGTTTATTTTGAGGTTCCATTCCCCCAAATCATTCAGGCATGCATGCATCCTTTTTTTTTTTTATGTGGTTTGTGTACGACTGACTTGCTCTGAGTTGGTGGTCACTGCCTTATATAATTTGTGGTCAGGTTTGCTGGTACTCTGTACATCTCCAGTCTCCCCTCTGAACTTGCTACTGGGGTTGGTCTGCCCATGGTTCTCAGCATCTCAGCATGCAACACATTTGTTATTCCTATTTCTTTGCACTGGATTCACATTCAAACCTTGCATAACGAGCTGAAGGATGACAGTTCATCATCAGGGAGCAAGTGCAAAAGTATTCAGTTCAAAGGATAATGTTAAACACAACTGTGTTTTCTTTTCAGTCTTATTGAAGCTGCTCTGTTTTTACTCCAGTTCAAGCTATGTCATATGAAGGATTAGCAGCTGCGTGGTATTGATTTGAAGTGCAATAATGTGCTTGAAGATTCACTTCTAAAGCTAAGATGAAAGCTGAATATTTTTCCCAGTGTCAGTGGTGGTAGTTATTTCATTGTCCATACACTAAAGGTGAAAGGTTCATTTATATTTCTTGTTATTGCTATTATTTTTCTTTTTTCTTTCAAATCTCTATCAAAACATTTATGTCAACTATGCGGACTCACGGTGTCCTTTCTCCATTCACATGAGAAATACTGTTTAGCTTCTGCATTCTAATTCTCAATTCTCTCACAATTTGGTCTCAGTAAGGTATTTTTTCTGCTTCATTAATGTAACTGATACAAGCCAACTCTCTTATTCCAGAGGAAGATCTACCTGGGGACTGAGACAGGGAGAGTCTAATTGGCCCTGATATTATTGGAAGACCAGATGAGGAGACTGAGAGCAAAGGCAGAACAGACCCCTTGTTTTGGAAGGGGATGGTACTGCGTTGGAATGAGGCCACATCTTCCTGGCTTGGAAGAGTCTATTTCTCTGTTCTGCTTTGTCGATCCCTTTTCTCTCACATTTTTGTTCTAACTGGTGTCTTGATGCAAAATGTCTCTTTTTCTTCTTTTCTTTTTCCTTTCCTTTTCTGTTCTCTTTCCCTTTCCCTTTTCTGTTCTTTTTTCTCCTTTTGGTCAACTTGTAACACAGTACAGAACAGAATTTGATTGAAATGTTTGGCTCCTTTCCAGTCTGTGAAACAGCCTTATGTAGATTAAAATCATGCTGTCTCAGTTTCCCAATCTGTCAATTGGAGATGAGATTTACTGGAAGAAACTTCATAAAATCATTATAATGATATAACAATTAGAAGATGAACACTATAGGCACTTGATAAAAGGTTTAGAAAGAGAAAGGGCAAGTTGTAAAGTTAATTACCATATAGCCTTAAGTACTCCCTATCTCTCACAGACTGATTTGGCTTATATTCCATTACCTTCTCACAGGTTTTGTTCATTTTTTTTCTTCCTTTTCTAGCTACCCTTAAAAAGCCTGTGTCCAAATTTCACTTATTTATTCTTTGCATATGCCAGTGTGATATATGTTACTGTTCATGTACATTTTACTTTGGATGAAGATCACTTCAGCTGCACTGTACAGTATAAAGTCCTGTGCATGTTGATAATTTTTTGTTTTGTTCTCTGTCAGTGTTTAAAGTTGGCTTCCTAAGGAGCTAAGGTTATCTGGTTGCAGTTTACCTGACAGTAACTTTTGAACTCTTAATTGTAACCAATTTTTTCATGTGATTAGAAGATAGACTTTCCCACTTCGTGAGGAAAAGGCAAGTAGAGGTAGAATGCAATATTATTTTTTGCAGTCAGCTGTTGGCAAATACACAGCATCCTTGGCAAGCTGAGAGACAACACTGTTCTTCCCACAAGACATGATATGTCTGTCTATGGCATGGCAGTGTTGTTCCTCACCCCTAGGGATAAAGAATTAAAGGAAAAGAGCTGGGAAATAAAAGTAAAGAAAAAGGAAAAAACTTCATCTGTTGAATGGCTTTTTTTCTTTATTGTCGCGTATTTCCACTCTCAACATCTTTCTTTGCTATAGATTCTAGAGAATTTCATTTGTTATTGATTCTAGAGACTTTCCCTCCTTTAGATCTTTATTTTTTATATTATTTATTTCCAAAAGTTCTCTCTTCTCAGCCCCAGCCTTTGCCAACTTTGCTTTATTAGAACTTTCACCCTCCTCCGGGGAATTTTGAATTCAAAGGTTTTGAACAAGACTGAAATTTTCTAAAACAAGAACAGAGCCAGCTGAATTCTTATTAACAATTTCTGCCAGACTTGCAAAGTATTTTCATGGACTTAGAAAACAGATCACAAGAGTACTGAGCATGACTCTCAAAGTATGCAAATGTTGCTTTTAAGGACCAGACACATGAAAAAAATCATTTGTTTTGCCATAAGAGAGTATTTCCTGTGTTTCGTTGTTGAAATTCTTTTTATTTTCTCCCATTCTCCCACAGAAGGCTCAGAATTAATTTTCATTTTCTTTCTTCTGTCTTTTTTTTTCCTTTTCCTTTACACAGAGCTATTATCTTCTCCCTTATTATAAGCCACCTCTGCTGAGGCAGAGAGAGATATAAACAGTTTCAAATATATTCAATTCTCATAGAAAAAGGCCACAAGGAAACATAGACTGTTTCAGGAAATGTCCCAGAGAAATAATAAAATTAAGTCACCAGAAAATTCTTATGCGTTAATAAACATTTACTTAAATAAAGTCACCCTGGTTTTCCATCACTAGATCTACAATGGGGAAAAAAAATGAATTAATAATAAGGGAAATGGAGAAAATATAGAGTTCTAATATAAAGGAAGAGAAACCCTCCTATATCACTACTTTACTTTAATTTCCCATTCTCCATAAGTCACTGATGTATATTGTACAGTCTTGCTTATGTAATTTCGTAAGGTACACAATTCCTGATGTACATGGAGCAAGGTAATTCTTCCAGGGTTCAAAAATTTACTTTTCCTTCAATTAATTTATTATTATTATTTGTTTTTATTAAAAAAAAAAAAAAAACCTTTACAAATGATATGAGCTGGTCATCATAATGCTGCGTATCAAAGGGAGAATTTACATAAAAAACAATAATGGTTGCTGTAAATGGTTGCCTCCTTTTTTTTTTTTTTTTTTTTTTT
>JACDJE010000480.1:431129-445362 GCA_016647715.1 Pavo muticus | reverse complement strand
TTTTTTTTTTGAGAGAGGAAAAAAAAAAGTTCTGTAGAACCACGTAACTGCTGTCATAAAAATAGAAACTACACACCCATTTCTTGATTATTCCCAAAATCAGAGTGGCAATCCGTAGCAGAAGCATAGCTCCTAGCAAGAAATATTCAAGGTGTTCCTTACTAACTGAATTTGTATGATTGCTTGTGCAGGGAGCCATGAAATTCCAGGAGGGTAACACAAAGAAAAAGGGCACTCAGCATGGTTTTCACAGCTTTCTTGAAGATAGACACAAGAGGATGGGCTGTGTGAATATTAAATTTTAAAAGCCCTTTATACTTTAGGAAGCCTTTAAAACTATAAAAAATTTAAAAGGGTTTATAAAAACTATATATACGCTGTCTTCAAAAGAGCTTGAAATATGTTTGGAAAGATCAAAGAAGAATATCTTACATTATCATATGCTGGGGGAAGGAGAAGGGAGGGAGGAGAGAGAATAAGTGTGTGGTGTTTGGTGTTACAGGTGAAGAACTGAAGTGAGGATAAAGGTATGCTTTTCACAGTCTTAGCTGACACACACTATTTGCCATCTTCACTTTTTTTATCTATCTGAGTCCTACTTAGAAAACTGTAGAAGGAGATGAGGTGCGAAATATCTGAATAACCCATGATATTCTGTGGAAAAGAAATGTGCCAGTTTTAGTGCTTGAATGACTCTAATTATCATATTGTGGGCGAGAGTGCTGAAAGCTTAACATTTCAGTGAAGTATGGTGGGATTATACAATGCAAGATGTTGATATGTACCTAGAACTTGCATGTGATGTAGTGCGACATTAAAAGCAACAACAGAACACCTTTAGGCTAATACCATACAGGAAATTTAGTCCTGTTCTAAAGTGCCCTTTATAAATCTTTCATCCAGCATGTTGCAAGAGGCTTGAAAAGTGGCACCTGACAGTTCAAAGAGTTCCTTTGGTTTTGCTATAGCAAGCAAGCTTCCAAACCTGAGATTGCAATACCCACATGCACAACAAACACACCCTTGAGAGGTGTTGTGGTGCCGTCAGGTTAAATTTTGTTGGCAATTTAAATTTACAAAGCTTTTTCTAAAAAAAAAATATACATGTAATGATATATAGTATTATTTAAGATATTATAATAATATATGATTATTTAAATATATGTATACACATGCATATACATATTTTTATATATACAGATGTATCATTGATGTGAAAGAAAGCAATGACCTTACAATTTTTGCTGAAATTCTTGTGTTTGCAACTGAAGCATTATGTTGTCTTTTCAGTGTTGGAAAAACAAACCGATGAAAAAATACAACCCAGTAGTCAAAATAAAAAAATCCTCATTAATTGTCCAAGCAGATAGATGTAACTAACTGTCCCCAGAAGCCACAGGCAGTTTCTCACTGTAAGCCATTTCTGTGTACTGTTTTACTTCCGTTCTGCAATTTTCGTGTTTTCGTGGTTTTTCCATAACCAGAGGTGGTTTGTTCTCAGATAATCAAAAGGATTTAATCTTCAGTTTATCTTCTCCAGAGACAAATTCAGTTCTTAACCCTGCAAAATTTGTTCTACCTTAAATGAAATTGGTGCCATTTGATACTTTCTCTTTTGCTGAAGTCATTGTCATGCTAAAACCCACTATCATTCTTTCTTCTTTAATGCTTTCCATCTTGCCAACTAGACTTTCCTGTACTTGCATACAGCATTTTGATCAGACCATGGCTATTTTATGATTCTGTGATTAAAAAACAACAAAATTATTTCAGCTGTTCCAGCCAACCACACAGGACATTGGTGGGGTGCCTCTTCTCCCTCTGCCTTTCACAGATGCAATTGCTTGGTGTGTCATCATGTCCTGCATTTCAAGGGTGGCAGACCTTCTAGTTTGGCTATGGTAGCTGCTTTTGAGCTAGACATAAACAAAGATGAGCTAGGAACATTCTAAAAAGCTGTTTGCGCTTTTGTGGGGGCAACTGTGTGAGCTAGAGAATTGTTTGCATAGTGTTTTTTTAATCAACGTGAAATTGAAACTAAACACATAAGACACAGAAACCAGTTGTTTCAGCTGTCTCGGTTTGCAATGCATATATGTTAAAATAAAATTATATTTAAGAACCATATTTTGAGGTTTTGATATTGTGATAGCAGGCAAATGAGTAACTATGCTTATTAAAGGTTTTAAGGACCTTACACACATAACTGCTTTGTCCTGTTGTCTCCATGAGACTTTCTATGATTTACTGAACTCTTCTAAGAGGGGTGCATTATCTTATGATGCTAAGACAATTTATTTGTATGTAGTTCTTCTCCTTTTCTTTGTTTTCAGCCTTATCTTACATCAAACTGCATTATTTTTGTAACCGTAGTTTCCAACATATTTTACAAATGGTTTAGTAGTTATTGAATATTTTGTTTGTTTAAACTCACAATAATCCTACTAAGTAGGGAATGTGGCCAGGTGTATGTAGAGGTCTATATTTTTGTATGTGGTGTGAAGCACACAGAAGCACTGCACATCAAATTTATAAGCTTTATTTTGACTTCCTTCTGCAACTAAGAATGCCATTGAAGCCATCAAGCATGTTATTTTCACAAGGAATGCAGACTCCTACTCAAAGCGAGCAATTCGTGTTACAGGCCAAGCCAAGGATGCTGAGGGAATATTTTGTGTTGTTTGTAAAAGTTACAATCAAGTTTTGAATCTGCAAGCAATGGTGTTTCAATAGAAGGAGAAAAGTTCAATGAACAACAAAACAGTATATACCTTGTCATGGTGTGGCTTCAGCTGCTCAGCTTGACCACTATCACTTTCAAAGCTTGCAAGCCTGTTGTGCTCTCTTATGTTTGGGTTTGAGCAAGTGCTCTTCCTTGCTGAATGTCCTAATTACCAGCAGAGGCTCCTTCCAGACCCAACTTTGCTATTTGTATGTTTATTGCATCCATGTAGGATTCTGGCCTACATGTTCATTCAGTTAGCTCACCTTGGAAGGTCAAAGATCAGTGCTAAAACAAAAGCTATTGAAATGTTTCTAATTCTGAAAACAATGTTGGCTTCACCAGATCAGAATGGTTAGTTGCCATAGCAACAGCATTTTGGCGGGTGGGGAAAATTAAACATCATTACGATCATTTTTGGAAAAGTATTGAATAGTTGCTCAGAGCTTTTCCTCTCAGCATATGGCAAATTGAAAGGTTCGTAACATTGTTGCATGAAGAAGACAACCTGAATGCTTTTTTTTCTTCCCCTTTTTCCTCCAGGGAGTAGCAGATTAGCAGCTTTCCCACCAGCGCGAACCAGGATAACAAACTCCTGTTCAGTGAAAGGTAGTCTAGTGGATAGGAAGGATAAGGAGACTTTGGCTTCAACTCATGAAACATTTATCAAGCCAAATTCCTGTAAGTAACATCCTTTATCTGCATATGGAGAGTGCAAGATAACGGAGAATGTTTTGAATCTATTAGCACAATAAATTGATGACAATTTTCAGAGTTATACAATGCCAGCTAGGGTTTATATCACTCCAGTGGATGCTCATCGGTTAAATATACATATATATATATATATACACACACACATATATATATGTATATGTATATAATCTCAGAAAATTTGTAAGGGGAAGTTTTGCCATCACAAATCTTTTTCTTTGTTTTTAAAGAAAACATAACAAAATCCCAGATATTCATTACGTAAAGTGTATTATACTGAAGAAAAAAAAACAAAAAATATTGCGAAGCTTGTAGTTCTACAGTCCTTCTAAATAAGGTAGGAGTTAGGGCAAATCCAACATTTTTATTCATACAAACTTTTAATTTTTGTGCTAAAGTTTCCTTTCCAACAAGCATGCTAAGACACCTCACATATTTCTTTGATGTATGTCGTGCCACAAAAATGCAAGAAAAACACTGTAGTTTTGCAGACAGAATCCTGTGATTATAATTTCAAACATTCAAATTTAAAACTCTGTCTTAATTACATAGTTTGACTGTTTGTCTCCACTTTGTACACTTTAGTCCTCTTGACTTTGTATCCACCACTGAATATAGAAAAGGAATTAACAAGTTATCTTTTCTAATAAATAAATAAATATATATATTTTAATATTTTCTGAAAGAATAAAAAATCTCTTGTCTTATCTGGAATTGCCATCCAATACTAGATTTTTTAATTATTTTTCTTCAGCATTTCTAAAAGAAAATAATCAGTTAGGGACCACAGTTTATGTCTACTCATGGGGAAAAAAAGTTGAAAAGCAATATCTTGTGATCTGATACTTGGGTTATTATCCCAGATCTTGACTGAGACATTGTCAACTTCTTTATTTTGCTTTGAGTATGTCCTATTTTCTGTTTGGAACACTTTTCCAGAGGTAGAGAATAAAAATCCATGTTTCTTGAAAAATGGATTTTAAGCATTCTGATGGATAAATGTTAAATGCCATGTTGCTTATTACCTCCATGCCCCAGATCTGTGCATGCAGAGAACTTGGAGTGTCTATACCCATTAACCATGCAGTGCCTGTTCAAAGGTTCTGACGACTGCAGCATGGAGACCTTGCACAGCTCCAATAAATATGTAGCTGATATGTCTCAGCTACTTCCGCCTCTGTTGAGAAGGCAGGTACCCATTAAAATTCTCTTTTAAGGAATTGATCAGAGTTCCCACTTCTCCCCTAAAAGACAGCTAATAGTGCTTTTTATATATATTTAAGGTACTGGAGAATTTTCCCACGCTGCAAGTTCAGTTGAGATCTCTGCTTCTGATAATTGCCAGTAATGAACCAAATCAGTGTCTTTTACTTCCAGCTCTAACCACAACAGTCTAGCCGGTGTGGGAAGGGGAGGTGGAAAAGAAATGGAGAGCATAGGTTGAATGAAAATGCTGAAAGCTGAAAGTCAGTAAGGGAAAAAAAAAACCCACAAACATAAACAAAAACAGACAAACAAACAAACAAACAAAAACCCCCTCGGTTTGCTGAGATGGAAAGAGAGCTTTAGAATATCTGTTTGAAACAAAGGAAGTACCAATTCTTTTCTGTGCTCTCAAAACTATTTCTTTTTTTTTCCCCAAATCTTGTTTCAGATAATTCATGAAAAATAACCCTATATTAGAAAAGGGATTTTATGATCATAGACTTTAACACCTTTGTAACCTGGAAGCCTTGTAAATTAGGTGGATATGCTTAATGTCTAAATTCTTGTCCTTTTCAAGGATCATGACTTTGTACCCCTAAATGGCTAAAACAGAATATCTAGTAACTACCTTCACAGTAATGTCATGCTGTAATGCATCTCTTTTCCTGTAGACGCCACTGCTTATGCAAAGCTATTTGGCAAGATCATTTATACACCTGAAGTAAACTACAATTAGTATGCTATAGATAGAAAAGTGTGTAATATGTACAATATATCTTTTGTTTAATGCACCCTACAGGATTGGTTTCTACTCTGGAAGAATTCTTGAATAAAAGTGTCTGATGGATGTGCCAGCTCTGTCTCATACAATTACTAGAGCTATAGAAAGAAAATTGATAACTCTATGTTCAATGCTTTATCTGCAGAGTCTACAGTAAATAATTTATGTGACAAAAATTAAGTAATGACAGTAGAGCAAAATGTAAAGTAACTCTTCTTTTATGACTAGAGTCATGCTGTGCATGGAATGGGGGGTTAGGGAAGGTCTTCTGGGGAAGGAGTAAGTAAACAGCAATTAAAGACTCTATTATAATGCATGTACACTAAGGGGATAAAAAAAGAGTTTTGCAGGCACACTTATTTTGAACATCTCCTAGCTCTCTGGGAGCCTGACTTTCTTCCAGAATAATTAACAACTGTTGTAATCTGCTGACTTTCCAGTGTGATTTGTATTTCTGCTGTATATCAAGGGTATAAATAAAGGAAATCTTGTACTTATTTCTTTTAATATTACAATTTTACAAGTTTTAAGCAAAGATAAATAAGTACCAATTACTTGTGCTTTTGTGTATCCTGTGATACCACCATAAAATAGATGTAATAGTGCAGTGGGAAGCAACATACAAAAAACTGAGTCCAACTGTCTGACCACTTCAGAGTTCATCAAAAGTTACAGCATATTACCAAGAGCAATGTCCAAATGCCTCTTGAACACTGACAGACATGGTTCATTGACCACCTCTCTAGGAAACTTGTTCCAGTATTTGACCACTTTAAATAAAGATTTTTTTCCTAATGTCCAGCCTGACCTTCCCTGGTGTACTTTTGTGCAGTTCCCATTCTGCTATTGGTGATGAAGAGCAGAACCCTGCAGCTCCCTCTGCTTCCCTTCCTCAGAGAGCTGCAGGAGGACAATGAGATCATCTCTCAACCTTCTCCAGACTGGATAACCCCAAGACCCTCAGCCTCTTCCAAAGGACAAACCATCAGCCCTAATACCAGGTTTGCTGCCTTCCTCCTTAACATCCTTTTTATATCAAGAAGCTTGGATCTGCCAAGACTTGAACTGTGCTCTTGATGTCTCTTTCCTTCTTATAGTACACTGTAGTAGTAACAGTTAGTGTCTTGACTTAGGTTATGATAAAGTATCTGGAAATCATATTGTGAACCATGGAGTGGACAGGCATGTGGGTGAAATGTTCTGTGGGCCCTCTGAATCAGGCATACATTGGTTACGATTACAGGTTGGGCGTGGTTAATGACTCTTATGCCCCCACCAGTGACCTGTTCTCTTTTATTCATCAACAGATGGAAACTGAAATGCAAATTTGGGAAAAAAAAGTGCATGATGTAACTGAACAAACAAACCAAAGTTTGATAAGTGCTCAGTGAAGCTAGTTGTTGCAAAGCATTTGGTTAATTATATGATTATATGAGGTTTGCTTGTATATATTATCTTTGAGTTAAAAAATTACATGCAAAGTTGAAGCTTCCACACAACTAATAGTCAATATTAAGAGCACAGAATACTTAAACTGTGCTAAAACCGAGTTTGGAAAAAGGACGTTATGAAGGAGATGAAATTCAACTTTGAAGCTCTTCACAAGTATAGAGATTATTTAGATACTCGTTTTCTTTTTCTATTCTTGAGTTTGCTACATCTGGGAAATAGGGAAAATATTTTAGTTCCATAGCTAAAATGTACCAGAGGGGCTCAAATAACACAGAAATTGTTAAAAAAAAAAAAAAAATCCCTGCATCCAAATAAAAGATCCAAACCTTAAGACAGATTGAATGAATAAGCTGTAGGTGATGATACCAAAAGAAAAATTCACAAAAATACATAGATTATTGATTATATGCTGATATTGTTTATGAAATGACAGATATTACTGCCTGCATAGTATTTATTGGTTTACAGATTTCTGTGCCACTTTATGTTACAGAATATCATATATATTATAGAATAATCTGAAATAGTTTTATTTTTCAGATAATAGATCTGCCTTCATTTTATTAAAGTAAGTAATGGTGGAATAAAATGCTTCCAATGAAATGGTAGCTATCTCTATTGTCTTGTTCTCTAAAGTCAAAATGGTTGCAAGTAAAGGTTTGTTGTTTTTTTTTTTTTAATTTTCAGAGTGCAGTGTATAAAGTTGTTACAGATGCTTGTAAATACATCTTGTTTTAGAACAGCTTCAGTATTATTTTATAATGTCTTTTGCTAAAAGCCAAAGAAATATATGTGTTTTCTAGTTTTATAATATATATGTAATGGAAAAGAGAACTCAACTCTCTCAAAAACATATTGATGACTGCTGTTTAACAAAATAATTAATTTGGTTAAATGTCAGCAACAAATTTCTGTCAGATGAATGGCTTTAAACAAAATTTGAGAGAATTTAGTGTTCACAGGGGCAATCAAAACAACCTATTGATCATGACTAAGTTGCTTTCCAGGTAATGATTTCTAAAAATCTTCAGATTTAACATCGTTTGAAATCTGAACCTTCTGTCTGTTCAATTTATTGGTGAAATGTATCTTTTTCATAAATATTAAAATTCAATCAAAAGTATGTGGATTTTTTTTTCTTTCTATTATTAAAGCAGAACAGTTTAATTCACGAAGAACACCTACAAATAAGGTATAAAGTTAATATCTTCATCAAATTTCATGGCTGTCTGCAATACTGATCATAGTTTAATAAAAAGTATCAGTAAAAATGCTGCCACTTAGCAGAGTAGATAAAAAAAATTAGATCATGTTTGGCAGTGTTGGCATATTTATGTTAGCCCTTTTTAATGTGTTACTTAACAGAGGAAGCAACAAGAGTGTAAGTCTTTTATCCATGGTTTCAGAAATGTAGCAGATTTTCTTTCATCTTTTTACTGTTCTTTTTCTTCTTCTAGCCAATAATATTAATGATAATGAAACAGCTTTGTACTGTGATTGATCTCAGCAAATACAAACCGTGCCTTTCAACTGCATAAAGTAATTTAAGTTTTCACAGTATCTGAGAATATTCCCATAATGCTTTATCAATAATCCAACATTTTCTTTATGCTACTTCCTTACTGAGTGCACGAAAGAACTTACTTGATCATGAAACCGAAAGCATTTTTGACATATCAATTCTAAACTTTCCTAGTTTTTACAAAGTAAATATTAAACTGTACATGAAAATTGTGCAACTTCACTAATTATGTGCTTATTTTGCTTTCCTTTTGTTCTGTGTTACGCTTAAAAAATGGGTAATACTTATTTAATATATATGGCTTTTCTGACCTTTAGTTTTTGATACTGCCATGAAAAGACTACCTTCGGAGAGCAGTGTGGGATGTTTTACCAGAATCTCCCACAGGTATATCCTATGAACTACAAAATCTAGTTTACAAGTCTTTGAAAATGAAAAAGAAATGAAACATCCTGTCTTCCTGCAACTGATTTCTTCCCCTACCTTTCCTTCGTAGATACGCCTACCAGACATATAAGGAGCTTGCATTTTTTTCTTCTCCACCTTGCTTCTCCTTCTTATCTCTTTTTCTCTTTCTTCTTATTTATTTATTTTNTTTTTTTTTTTTTTTTTTTTAATTACTCCACTAAAGTTATGTCTTTCCCTCAGCATGTGATCAAGATAAACCAAAATGCTTTAACAACTGTTGCAAGTAATGAACATGATGGGCCAACTAAGAAGTTGTAACGGCATTTGAATTAAGTCCTGAGGCTTTTCTTAGGTCTCACTTATTTTTAGTGTGAATCTCTAGAACTACTGAGAAGAAAATATATACCTTTGAGAGTTCAGCAGCAAAGAAACAGCTCCTGTCTCTGTGTTTCTCTAGTGACAAATGTTGTCTTCTCAGCACAAAAGAGAACTCTTTTAATAGGCAGAGTTCATGCTTGTGTCTCGCTCCAATTTATAGGAGGCAGATGACGTTCTTTTAATGTATGTATACCCGACGTGAGGTAAGAAACAACGGTTCAAATGTTGGTCCGACCAGGTTTATTACATATCCTATTTGCTTAGGGATATGGGGAAGGGAAGATGGGCGATGGAAAAGATAGGAAAGAAGCAAGAATTGCGTAAAGCGGGGATAGTCACCACCAGGATCCAGCAGAGGTCCCGCTGTCCGATGGTCCAGGGCAGAGGCTCAGGGGAGGAGAGCAGCAGCGGCGTGGCCGGTCTTAGGCAGGAAGACGGTGCAGGTACCGGGTAGGTCCGGGAAGAAGCTGCGGGGTAAGTCCGGGATGAAGCAGCAGGTCTCCGGCAGCAGGCCCAGGAGAGTCCGTCAGCATGCAGGCATTCCGTAGTGAGGAATCTGATGGCAGACACCTTTCTTCTTCGGGGGAGAGCAGCAGCAGCATGGCCGGCCTTAGGAAGCAAGCAGGTAGAGTGCAGGTAGAGTCCAGGAGGGAGAGAGGCAGGTCATGAGGCTTCTCAGGTCAGAAAACCTCCTTGTTCTTCTTCATTAGGAATCTGTTGTCAGAAACCCTCCTTGTTCTTCATGAGGCATCTGTTGTCAGAAACCTAAAAACCATGGTTGCTTGTTCCTTTTTATCTTTCTTCTGCCACTGTGGCATTCCTGAGCACTTGGGTAAGAGTCATGTGCAGTATCTCCTGAGAGGGCCATCTCCTTCGAGATAAGCCCACACAAAAGACCGCTTCCTGGCCATTAATGTGAAGCTTATCTCTCTCTCTCGTTGCCCCTGGCCTTGTCCATCTGTGCCCCTTAGACAAAAGATTTCTCAACCCCTGCCCAGGACTTGCCTGGACTTGTCCATCAGTGTTTTTCAGCAAGCTTTGAGGCAATGGTATAAAATAATAATCTCTTATAGCTTGCAATTCTGATGCTGCCAAGCTTGATAAGGAAAATCCAATCCCTTCCACTTTTTTTACTGTTGGTGTCGGTATGACCTGTATTAATGAAGCAATGGGTATTTTATGAATCTCTGTGTATAGAGGTGACAAAACCAGGACTCCTCCTACACAGGCAGGCAGCTATTCATAGTAGCTAAGTAATTGTACTAATGTATAGGATAAAAAGTTCCAGCCATATCCTGTGCAAATAAGAAATGACTGTTAACCTGGCATTCCCAGATGGTATCAGCATCAAAGCTTCTATATTTATTAGTTCAGTACAGATGAAGCTGTTTAATACAGAAGCAAGGATCCTGGAGGGACTGGGTGAAGAATTAGAAGGGCAAGAAGAATGAGGAGCAGCTGAGGTTGATTTTAGGTAGTCCTGTGTGGAGTCAGGAGTTTGATTTGATGATCCTTGTCGGTCTCTTCCAAGTCAGGATATGCTGTGATTCTTGGCAACTTTTCAAACAGGTGAAGAATGCAGAAATGTCTTTTAAATAATAAAAAGTGAAAAAAAATATCATAGGAATTGCCACATCGAGGCAAAATGATAACTTAATTGGTCCATTATATTTTAAATCAGCGTAAGTAACATGCTAACAGCCCTGGAAGAGCAGGGCAGCGGGACAAAGCAAAGGTGATTCCTCTGGTTTCTCAGTGCAAGGTCTGTATTGCTGAGTAAACTGCACTCATGGGTGGACTCATGATAGGCATGGGACAAAGCTGCTGCTACAGGGCCAGCTGGTGCCCTCTGATGAGCGTGGAGAGAAGATGGGGTAAAGACATATGCACTCAGAGCAGTTGATCAGAAACTTTTTTGCAAACTCACATCATATTTGCGTCATAAATACTGACACAGTCTTGCAGACTATTTGTGGCTTTTGTTTAGGGTAGGTGAACTTAATAGAATCACAGAATGGTTTGAGTTGGAAGGGACCTTCAAGAACACCCAGTTTCAATCCCCTTGCCATTGGCAGGGTTGCCACCCATCAGATCAGGCTGCACAGGGATCCTTCCAGCCTGGCCTTGAATGCCTTCAGGGATGGGGCATCCACAACCTCTCTGGACAACAGTGACTCACCACCCTCTGAGTAAAAAATTTCCTCTTCTAATCTAAATCTCCCCTCTTTTAGTTTAAAACCACTCCCTCCTGTCCTGTCACTATCAGATTATGGAAAAATCAGAGTCCCTTCTGATTGTAATCTCACTTCAGGTACCAGAAGACCACAGTGAGGTCTCTGTGGAGCCTTCTCTTTCTCAGGCTTAGCAAGCCCAGGCCCCTCCGGCCTTCCTCATAGAAGAGGTGCTCTAACTCTCTTGTCATCTTACTTACTGATAAATTTAATAGCTAAATTGGCCATTGTGTAGATCTGGTGTTATGTGTCGTAAAATTGAATTTTAGCCTCTAGTTAACTTGGAGTTATTTTTAACATGAAATGGAATATTAGTGAATATAATGACCTGTAGATTACTTAAAATGCAGTTTGGAGGAAGAATTCCGTGATAATGGAGAAGCGCTATGTTACCCCGGTCACTTCCTTTACCAATTATTCATGTTCACCGTTGAAGGCACATGTTCCATTTACAAATATAAATGAATATCTTGTGCTGCTTTTGAATATTGAATTGCATTTATATATCAGCAGAATTTCTTATTTGTTTAAAAATGTATGATGACTTTCTTCTTGAGTGTAAGTACTTCAGACTCTCTCTTCTAGCCTCTTTTCCTCTGTGGCATTTCAGTTTATTGTGTAGATAAGACACTGTTCAGGAATGCATTATTTTCATGTTGAGTCTTTGCTTTCTGCACGCTCCTAATAAATTACTAAATGACACTAATAGAATATTCTTAAGAGAAGTAAAAAATCAAACCACCATACTCTTGTAAGATCTGAGTATCTTCATTACATAGTACTCTTTTCTAACATTTTAATTCATTTTTTAAATCTACTGTAGTAACATTCCCTTCTAACGAAATAATGAAATATAAAAGCATAGCACATGATTCGTGAAAGCTTCCGCTGCTTCAGTTCATCTCAAGATACACTGTGTAAATATACTGAGATGCATTACATCTGGTTTGACTCTCTGATCTAAATCAAAATACAAGAATGATACTGAAGAACACAACATTACTAAAACAAAATTGCCTGTATTATGATCATCACAACTTTTGCTTATGTCTCTACAGAGCAGAGGAGTAACATCATTATCCTGTTCCACATGGCTTGTGAATTCCAGTCTGTGAACAATTGCTTATATCAGATGCATGACTGATGTAGTTTTGAAGCACCGTGACAAGTTTTTAATTAACGAATCTGCAGGAATTTTGAAAAATACATAATTGCCAATTCACTTGTCCCCTAATTTCCTTCTACCTTGCGTATCACAGCAAAAAGCCACCATACTTTTTTTTTTTTTTTCATTTTAAGATGGTTCTTTTTAGTGGGACATGAATCCCTGTGAATATATAGTTCTGTGTAACTAAAAGCACTTAGATATATAGTTCCAACTGAAAAAGGTAGATAAAGTAAGTGCAAGGCTATCACAATTATTCTTTGTAGCATTTTCTCAAACACCTCCAGGGTCGGGGCATCCACAACCTTTCTCTAAGCTTTTAGCACTTCTGGGAATTTTCTCAATTCCAGCTGCTCGTTAACACCTTAAAAATGATGGGTTGTTGGTTTTTTTGGAGTTTTGTTTTGTTTTGTTTTGTTTTCTAATTTAACCCTCACTATGATTCTATCTTTAATGTGTTTTAATCTGCTTTTATGGTGGTTTTATCCTTCACTGTGTCCCAAACTGAAATGAAAGTGAGTTACAACTACAGTTTGGAGCTATTCAGAAAAGTAGTTCAACAAATTTAGTATAGTAAACATCTGCTCACATTCTGAAAGTAAGACACAGTTTTAATCACTTTGCTGTATAAGGTCACGTATCAGGTACTTCCTCAGTGCAAAATGGTCTGGTGTTGTTATATTTTTAACAGCTATGAGTCACTTGAGAGTTTAGCACAGAAATTCTTTATCAGTTTCTGTGACAGAGAGATGGAAAATCAGGACTAGAATGCTGGCATTTTGTACACACTCTACATAATAATGATGACTTTACATGGATTATTACTGAAACTTGTATTTCAGAAATGAGAAAATATGATTTTCTTTTCTCTTCCAGAAATATTCTGTCTTGAGAAATAGTGCCTGATATATTCAGAAATACCAACGTTTTTTTTCATTTTTATTTTTGTTTAATTCCATTATATGCAAATAGTTGCATTGGAATAACTTGTCCTATTTCTTATTTCTCTCCTGCTTGAATGACATCTTAAATTGAATTTTTCTAGATAAACTCAATGTGAATACCTTCTGCTAAATCAATATGTTCCTGCAGTTCTGTCTCTTCCTTGCAACTTTTCATGCAGACAGTGTTTTTGCTACAGCGTTCAAACTGGTATCTATCCAAGGGGATCAAATGTGTTAGCAAATAATTTATACTATTTAACTATGCTTCACTCCACTCATTTCGATTTCTGTATAGATTCTAGAATTCCTAAGCATAAAATCTCCACTGCAGGTCAAATGTAATTGAAATTGGTAAAGGAAAAATTGAAATTTACAGTGGGAAAAGATCAAGGAAAAGATGCTCATCAATTCTGTTCTACATTGGGACAAAAAAATGTCTGCCTTGTAGGTGTTAGAAAAATACAGACTCCCCTTACAGAGAAACAAAGGATTATTATTATCATTAGCATTATTTCTGAAATAAGCATCAAGGAATCCTGAGATGAAATGCAAAAGTAAGCACTGAAGGTGTACCACTGATGAAATGAAGGCTATCTGGAGATATACAAATAATTCAAAAATTCACATACATGCACAGCCCAAAAATTAATCTTAAAATAAGATAGACTAAAAAAAAAAAAAAAAAAAAAAAAAAAAAAAAAAAAAAAAAA